>CAUJRU010000012.1:5145985-5248288 GCA_963277665.1 Viscum album | reverse complement strand
ACAATCCTATAAAATCTAATTTATTTGGGTAACAATCCTATAAAATCTTATTTCTTTCAGTGAACATCAAAAATTTGTTTAATTTCCTCTCATAGTTTCTCTTTCTTTGTTCTAGCCCACTGAAATAGGTATTTATAGGAGAATGAATATGTCAATAGAGCCATGCAGAGCTAACCATCGACAACTTTGACTAACCAAAAATGAATTTTTAAAAAATTAAATTCAATAAAAAATTGTGTTTTGAGGGTCAAAACCTAGAGAATAGCGCTAAATGGGAGTGAAATCCTAGAGAAATGTTTTCCATTAATCTGTGACATATATATATTTACAACACATAAATTTGAAGTATAGCCGTGTAAGAAAAAAAATTTAATTTGACATTCATCTGAAATAAATACACTCTACAGGTGATAATAAACAGTAATTCGATGGTTCATTATTATTTATAATTAGTAAAATAAATAAGTATATCATATTTCTACTCTAATCCCTTCCCAAATTTCTTCCTTCAACATTGGTCCAATATTGTGCTACATATCTACATCAATCGTTGTAAGCATTTAATTGGTGAACCCAATGAAACTAATGGAAATGGACTTGTTGGGGTCAATGGAATGATCATTACCATTCGATATTACTATTTTATATTATTCCCTTTCTTCTAGGCGTAATAATGTTTATTATGTCCTTAAAACTACGATACTCATTTGTTTTCACATATATAGTTTTTTACATTCTATCTTTTCTATTATTTCATCATTTTCAGTATGTTGTTCTAGGGGATTGGTAGCATCATCATATAGAGAATATTACTATTCATTTGGAATGGGATCATATCAATGTAGAGAAGCCATTATTTGAAAATGTTGTTGAAAATTTAATTTCTATTATGTGAATATAGTAGTTACTAGATAATATTAGTAGGTAACACAATGTATACTAAAAAAATTAACTTGATTATTGAACTCTTTTTTTAATTAAATGTTAATGGGATTTGACAACTCTTTTGAGTATCCAAATCCCTCCTTGAGGACCCTTATGGAATACATGACCCCATCTATATTTGGACCACTATTAAATGATTGTGTTGTACCATTGAAATTTCTATCCTCAATTGAATTGATATCAGACCTTGTAGTGGGTTTTACTATGAATATAATAATTCCATCTCTCTTTTCATAGGTTTTACGATATAAAATAATGATAATCCTAGTAATGTCATTATGAATGGTTCATCTTTATACCCATCTATATTGAAATCCTATTTCAAAAATCCAAGTGCATTAATTTTAACTGAACACATATTATCAACACATTTACATTGAAAATTGATACTTGGAAGGTTGTATAATCCAACACCCTTATATTCTTGATTATTACAATGTTTTATATATTTTGGTAAATTTTATTTCATTCCATTGTAGCATATAAATGAATCCATTTCTCTATAATAGAAGTTCCAAAATTTTATAGGGTACTATGTTCATTATGATCCGTTGAGTAGTATAAATAACCATTAATTTCATAAACATTAAAAGATAATACATCCCACTTGGTCTTTGATCTAGCCATCAAATTCATTATTGAATTTAATTTTTATTTTCATATGTGTCATTAAAAATATAGTATTGAAACCATCCAATAATCTATTGATTATATGTATTTGATATTCATCTTTCATCCCTTGATTGATGAAAACACCTAGGAATAATAATTTTAGTTTCAATATATGGAAAAACTGATAAAATATTATCTTAAATGATTAGGTGGGTATACTAGCACTATATAATGGTCATTGTGAAACAATATGTTCTATAAATTCCACCACCCACAGTCTTCCCATTGGGATAAAAGTTTTGGGAAATAAATGTTATCCAAATCTGGTAGCGGTTAGTATATAATTCAATGCCTTCCTTATCAATATATCAGTCTACAATAAAACCTTATGGATGTAATTAATTTTTCATTTACCCTTTAAAATATTAATATATTCTTTATGCAGCTAAATCTATCTATAATGGATATAACCAATATTCATATCTCTCTATCCAAGTGATCTGTCATGTAAACTATCTAATGAATCATCATGTGAACAATCATATCATATAATGACGGTAGTAAGACCATCACCAATTCACATAATATGATGTTAATTTTCTTTTCCATTTTTAGATAATTCATTATGTCTATAATTTTTTTGTGTATATATTTTTAAAATTAAATAATACTTGGTTATTTTATATATAACATTTTTATGATGAATGGGTTATAAAGTAAATGATAAAAAATGTGTAACAAAACATGAATTTCATGTGATTTTAAGCCATTTAAGTTTAATGTTTTCATTGAGATGATATTATTTATATTTTATGAGTTCCAATTTAGAACCATTATGTCATTGATGATGTTGAAAAACTAAAATTTATCTTTTTGAGAAAGAGTGTATGTTTTGTGTGGAATAAATGTTTTTATTTCACCCTATATTAGTGTTAACTCTTCCCCTATCTTCATGTCAATAATGCCCATCCAAGCCTTAAAGTTTTCCTTTTTATAGGGTAATTTAGTAAGGATATAATTAATGTATCAAATACATTATTCTCAATGTGAACGACTTTATGAAAATGTATAATATACAAACAATTACAGTATGGTAATTAAATAAAAACACCCACTTTTTCAAAACACTTTTTATGAATTTTTAAAAAAAAATTAAAAAAATGGTGACCATATCCATTACATTATCAAACATCTTATCATGAGTTATTTAAGAATATATTTTACCTTCTTTTTAATTCTCATAGAATTTTTTTGACTGAGATAAGTTTTTATATCATTGAAGTAAAAAATGAGATGTTCTAGAAACATAGTCTCTAATGAACATTTCATCCTAAATGAGTGTGTTCCTTGTCAAAAAATGGGATTAAATTTAATTAATTTAATGATATGTCATTAAAAATTTCAATAAGAAGGTATCTTATTTATCATCAAATAAAACATGACTCTCAATGTGATATATTCATTGCAATAAGAATCACACATCATAACACAAGAATCAAAAATTATTTTTAGATCACCGGTTAATGAATGAAAATAAAAATCAATATAATTACAAAGTTTTTTTAGTCCTAAGATAATAATGGAGAACATAATGTATTTTTAAAAAATTCATAACCATTCTTGAAGGTAATAATATACCAACATAATTGGCCATGTACTATGAGTGTTACTTTATATACTAAAAGAATTAATTCCATATATAGATACTAAAAGACATAGGTTTCTTGGATCCTTTCCAAATTGAGTATACTCTTTATTAATTTTTTTCCACTGAGTAGTGTTAGCAGGGTGATGATGTTTCTCATCATGATTTCTTGTATATTCATTCCACTCAATTTATTTTAAGTTTCTACCCTTACTTATAGGATTTATAACATTGCAATGATTGAAAAGCTTAATATAACATTCTATGGAAATGATTCATATGTATTATCTAAAGAAATACCATACATAGAAATTTTTTTAAGTGATCCATGGTCTTTGATAACCAACTTATAGTCATGTGAATAGGTATGAATTATTTCGGGGATCATACCCATTGAAAATCACATTTTTTAGCATCATATATTTTTCAAGGATGTTCATTACCACTCGATAGAATGTCATTATAGATAGAATTTAGATCAGTTTAGTTGGTGTCACACTATACATTGTTAGAATTCTGACTATATAGCTTCGGTAAGGGTGGCAATGATATATATTTTGTACAATCAGAATTCAATGGATTCTCTACTTTTCTATTTAACATATAAAAAAATTATACGATCACAACAGTCATCTTCAACTATCATTTCCATTTCCATTATATGATCTATATCAACTTTTACACTTGTAACCACATCCTTGATACAATATTTATCATTGTTCACTTGTGTAGTCATATCAGATGCTCTATAAAATGTAGTGTTATCCTATCAATATATATATATATTTAATTCATCTATGTTTTTATTCCAATATTTATAAAATTAATCTATTCCATGATGGATCAAGTGTTCACCCAAATCATCTGGACTTATTAGTCTCGAATAACTATAGAATAAATAGAATCAAGGGTTATAAGAAGGTTTGTATAATGGATTTTTTAAAACATGTTGTACTATTTAACACCATATTTACAGTCCTTTTTATACGATTAGTATCCATCCATTTTTTATATATATCCATCCTAATTGATTCAATAATATTTATATTTAACAATAAATAAATAAATTCACATATGTAATTTGATTACATTCCCAAATTGCTATTTTTTATTGATACATGCTTTTGGTCATCATATTTGAAAAAAAATTTATTGCATCAACAACCTGAATGAAAAATTAAAGAGGGAGAATTATATGAATAAAAATTATTATTTTATTCCAATAAGACCCATATCACAATTCATTGTATTTTTGAGATGGATTTATCAATAGAGTCAATTTTGACTCCAATACTATCAACGTGTGCAAGAATACTATGGATTTCTAAAACTACATAAGTATTCGGTTAAATACAATAATATATCACTATCCAAAAATATATCAAAAAAAATTATTTATTCTTATCAATGTTTATAAAACGTATAAAATGCATAAATTGAGATAAAACACTATAAGGAATACATTTAAATTTAAAAAAACACTTTTCCAAGAAAGAATAAGGTGTGACAACCCAATTTATGTTCATTAACTAATAATTTATCAGGCATTTCTATATATATCCAAAAAATGTTGTATTTGAAATACTCAAAAAATTATGAAAAGTATAATTATAATAAACTAAAGCAAATTTTTATTACATGTATCATTATTCCCTAAAATAAACTAAAAATATCCATCTTTAAACCACATATAGCTCAAAAATAATGTTACAGATTTCCATTCAAAAAAAAACTCTCTAAATAAGACCCATGGTTTTTATACCCAATTGTTAAAATTTTAACTCAAATTTATTTTCATGATATCATTATCGATTACCTTATTCATTCAAATAGAAACCAAATATGCATCACGATATAAAAAAATTATTATATTTAATTTAATAAACATATATTTTTATTCCAATTAATGTGTGGACAGTAGAAGAAAGTTAAAAAACAAGGTAGGAATAAATGAAAATGGAAGCTGTTTCATCGGGATTTCATGGCATTGAATAGTTTTTTCTCGTCACATTACCATTTCACATTTCCTAGAAACTCGAAATGGCTCTTCCACCTATAGATAAATTTTTACCTACTTTCCAAAGGATGGTGGTCATATGTGTTTTAAGGCCCAACTACTCTTGGGGACTCACATTGGTTGAGAGAATGAGAGGTCAAGCTCATCACACCCTTTTGGGTGGAATTTTTGCCTACTCTAGGACACTCTTCAAGATTTAATGAATGTTGATGAATCTCTCCCTAATGCTGATATGGGACCAGTTACTCTAAAAAAATGTGTGTGGGTTAGTTCGATTTTATATACAGTAGACCAAGACTCATATTTATGTATTTGGGGATCTCCATCACCTTCCGGTAGTTGGAAATCACTTATGGGTTGATGTTAGATGACCATGTTCTTCAGGATATGATCCCATGTGTGGAGGTGTTTGGTATTCTGAGGATAGGTTGAGCCATTATTTGACTTCGTACGTATCCTAGTTATTACATGAATCAAAATACATGTAGTTAGATTAGTTTTTGGACACATGCCTCATGACATCCCTATTTATGATGCCTAATGAGGTTCTCATTTCATACCACTATGCCCACTTGAGACATGCTTGTTGTGATAGACAGGTGGGTGTGCATAATCATCCTCATGGAATGTTGATGTGGGATATGCATATTGGGGATATCCTCTTGGTGTTTGATATGGAGATATATCCCTTTAGAGGGAATCATAATATCTTGATTGTGGAAGGAATCAGAGTCCCTATAATTCATTATGACTGAGGCTTACACACTAAGGTTGCCCCGTTGAATGGGCCTTCATATCTGGAATGTGTCTTGTGATACTGTCAGCATACCCTGAGATTCTTCGTATGAGCTGTCTCGACCGAAATGGCGGTGTCATGAGAGTAATGTTGGTGTGTGCAAGAGGTGTCACATGTCTTGGTTGACACCTCATTAAGTTATCATGAGTCCAGGCCATCTTGACAGAGGTGTACACCAGGTCATGGATGACTTGTTCAAGAGGCTCCACGAGATTGAGATGACATTTCCAAAGGTGTTGTGAGTCTTAGATGAATCGTTCAGGGGGGAACACTATTAGAGATAGTTATTTATGTTTATATGTGTCAACAAAACTAAAATGACATGAGTAAACATCGTCATATGAGTCAGTAGATGCATATGATGAATGTCGAAAATCCAGGGTGGAAAACCCACAGGATTCCCAAGATTTGAGTGCTTTTTTAACAATGTTCCCATGAATTTTCTCGACATATATGGATCATTTTTCATGTACCACATGACACGAGTAAGAGATGTCGTCTGATCTGGGTCACTCGACTTGGCACTATTGTGTATCTTCGTATGGCACACGCGAATCCTACATAAATTTGTGATCATTTCCTCTTCCTGATTTTTACTCTATGAATCATGGATTTTACCCTTGTATTGTGAGTTCCCCATCTTGGTTCAGTGTCATCTTGTTTAGGTCTCATGTGATATGGAAGTCATTCGATGTGGTATTCACATGTCTTACTAGGAGTCCTTCTTGTGATACTTGATTGATCCCAGGAAGTACATTATTCTTGTATCATGACTACACTGTTGGTTTTTTGATATGTTACCTAACTGAGAGTTGATGGATCACATGATCATATGTGCACAGAAGCCCATAATTTTATCGCCAATGTGTGTATCCTCTAACATCCAATCAATTTATCAATTCACCAACTGACTGTCCAACCATCCCTTTTTCTAGTTGGATTAGGGAATTTTTAGGCATAACCATCCCACATACACAATAGTTAGTGTAAGAAATCTGACATGAGTTGAGGCTAGAATCAACACGGGGTATGGCATTACACGGTTTCACAAGTCTCTATAGTGGAATGTATCTGGGGCACCGCCAGATTTTCAGTGGTCGCCAACCCATCCTTGTTTTATAAGATTATTGTCGATTATTGAAGAATGGTGCCATAAAGGGGTTCCACGTAGTCATGTCAACTTTTCAAAGTTCCTTCTTGAGATCCAAGTGCATGTCAGGGTCACTCATGAATCCTTGGATGGCATATCATGGGGGTTCACGGTGCATGTTGAGGGGGCTCTCGATGAATCATGATACCTTTATTGATTGAGAACCCTACTCGCCACCCCCATTTCAATATCATTCATTTTATATAATTATGGTTGGTATTCATGAGCGATTTCATTTGTGGCCCTGATGGTATTTCCTCTATTTATTATATATGTGTCGTGTGACAGATACATGTCACATAGTGATGCGTGATTATTTGATGGAACAACCTATCTGTTCATCTTTAATTGTCGTGGTGTTGCGTAGACATGCACTCTTTCATTCGTGTGGTGAAACTAACAAGCCAGAGGGGCCTCGGTAGGAGAGGTTTTCATCTCAATGAAGACTTTTGAATTAATTTTTTTCACTCAGGTTGTGTGTCTCATGTCTTTAAGTGACCACATACACCACTCACCTACTACCTTATGATACTCTTATGTTTTATTTGACAAGGTTTTGTAGGTAAATTAGTTTTCTCGAGTAATATCACTGATTTTAACTTCATTATATAGTCATTTCACACATGAATATTGTGGATTATATGTGAATGTGTAAGTACTATGGACAAAACTATGCATTTTCTATTAGTTCATTGCAGAGTTGTCCGGTGATTCCCATGTGATACACCCGATGGGTCGAAGGGGAACTATGAGATGTATTAGATAGATAGAGGTGGGTTGTGTGTCTTCAGGGGAACATTTCATATTCTCCAGTGATAGTATACCCCTCTCTCCTCCTCTTTAATTATCTCCTTCATATTTGGTGGATATTTCTTGAAGGTCTCACCAGATGTCTTGTTCATCATCTTGGGACTTAATTCATCCCATGATGCTTCTTTATGTAATATTTTTTACTAATGGTGTAACTTATATGGAATGTTACATACCTTTATTTTTAGGGGATATTGAATGGTTTTTAGGCACTTTCCAATAACAAAATACGAAGCCATGGGGAACGCTCATTCGACCGTCACCATCCAGTCGTTGGCGAGTAAAGGGCTCTATATGATGAGGGTTTAGCGGGTTTTTTGGCGTGCTAAGAACCATGTAATGGAGCCTTCATGTGACCTTGAGTTATTCATGTGATCATGATCCTTTTAGGGGCCCCATATATCTTAAAACATCCTCTTCTTTCTTTCTTTAATAGGAAAAATAAGACCTATGTTAATGTATTTCTTCCTTTTTGATTTTTTTGTGCTCGTTTGGTAGGCATAATCAAATTCCCCCCTCATGATCGATGTTTGAGGGTACAAGGACTTAGTCCCAAGGAAAACTACATTCCCTCTAGAGTCAATGGTGGTTTCACTAACCGGTGCTTTCATGCGGTTCTCAATTCAGCGTTTAGCCTTTGGTATTCTGTGAGATGCCTATATATATGGGGGTATAAGAAATTTCATTCCATTGTCCAGATTCATCTCAAGATTTCTCATGTTACTGTAATGTTTTAAGCCCTCACTACGATCCATGGTCATGATCCATGTTTGTGAGTATCTATCATGATTAATGAGGCTAATCCCTACTCTTGCGTAAGACTGCTTCATGCTTAGATAGCCATTTGTTTCATCTATGGTCTAAACATCGGTAATTTCTCTCTCTTTGGTGGATTTGATTAGGACTCTAAGGGTTACTCTTATTCAGCCTCTCAATCAATTCACATGACCATGTATAATCCACATGATCACGAACCTTCAAGGAGGACATGTGAAACGCTTGGGCCTCACATGGGTTATGTGCCTTGTGAGTCCTCTAGAGGCCAGGTGGTTTGGAAACTACTGTTTTTGTCACATGAGTCACATGATTTTGTTCGGATATTTTATTTCCATTACATATATCATCACTTTATATTTCTCTATTTTATATGTTCCACAAACTAATTTTTCATATGGCTTCAAGATCCCATCACAAATCCTTGTTTTTGGATAATTAAAGGGCCATGATTGCCATGAATTACAATGGGATCCCTCGCTATCATTTTTATTCCAATATCTAGAATTTTTTTAGGTTCTTTTTTCTCTCACCTCCAAGATTGTGTCCAATATTAAAATCATTCATTATATGAGTTTTTTTTCTACTGGAAGATATAGTTATTCCCTCCCCGGGCTTCGATCTACCATCTTGCTGGGTATCCAGTTCCTCCAACTGAATTTAGATGTCAATTACTAAGGATGGCCACCTGACATCTACAAAACCACAAGGTTTTCCCCTATACTAGTAAACACCACTAAGTATGGACAGTAGTTATATTGTTCAATATCCTATCTCTTGGAGATATTAAAGTATATATTCCTCTGCTCTAAACATTCAAAGAGGCGGGTGGTATTTGAAGTGGGACCTTTGACCTGGTGGAAATTTCTCTAATGAATGGGAATGGCCATTCTAGGAACTGTAGAGATTTTTGGAATTTGTTGATGATTATTAAAGGGTTCATCATCATTCGGCCATTTGGATAACTCTGTTCGTCATCTACTACTATCCAGAACACCTCCAAGAAATGATAACTTGTTGGTTCACTAGTACCAACACATTACATATTCCCCATGGTGAAGCGGGAATTAACCTACGGGATATCCATCCATTTGATGGTATTCCTCCTATCATATTGATGACTGATGAGTTTCCCCCCTACTGAAATCATTTCGGATGATCCCCTATAGACTCCATATTTTGAAAAAGAGAAGATCATTCTTTAAAGGAAGAAATTGCAGAGAGATCTGACAGTTTGAACGATCATTTCCTTCACTGACTAGATCAAAATATTTATGTGATATAATGGGGCTAATCTGAGAGTTATCTTCCCTCTTTGGTGTCCCTTCTAGTGTTTTCACAATTATGAGGTCTCTTATTTGTCCATTCTAGAAAATGGGGACTATACTTCATGGGTCTATCAAGTGAACATGGGGGTTTCTCTAGACCCCAATCTAGTGAGTTTTCATAATATGTTTCTAAAGGGATGGATCTTCCAATATGGGGATGTGTGATAAAAGACCCCATGCCTCAATCTATTTATTTAGTTTAGGGTATTTAGCAGGGACCATCTTTTATGTTATTTTAGTGTCTTTTAGCTTGGACTATCTATTGCTTATTTTAGGGTGTTTTAACATAGATTATCTCTTGCTTTAGTTTAGAGTCTTTTAGCTCAGACAATCTGTCGAATATGGGGCCAACACAACATAAATGACTGAATCTATTATGGTATGTGGAGTTCTTCTATGATACTGATTGGGATCATGAGGATAGGAGTTATAAGGGATTTGGAATGTTTTCAGGGTTAACATGATTGAGGTAAAAGTATTGGGGAAGTTGGGCCAACCAAGATATTTGGACTGTTGGTGGCATGAATCACAATCCATAAACATGAGGTGAATGAAATAGAATGCTGTAGAAATTTCGGATATGTCCCCTAACACTATTGGGGATGGGGGGTCAGGTTTTGGCATGGTGTCCTTTAGGCTCACAAGGATTTGGAGGCCCTTTATGTTGGGACAGGATATCCCTCGTCAGTGGGTTTGAGCCCTTATGTGACAGTAGCATGGACGAGGGGAGAAATATCTTTTACTTTCTAGGGGAAATGAGATATTTATTAAGGCACAAACATCATGATGATGATGTAGGTTATGGAGGGAGGGAAATCCAGGAACCGTTCTGGCACCTTGGGGAAATTGATCCCCCAATGGAACATCTCGATCCCTAGGGATTGTGGTTTAGAATCATAAGGTATGGACCAAAAAAAGGTTCAAGAATGATGGGTTTCCTTTTGGCTTTGACAATTGGTACAAAAACTAGTGTTGAAATGTTGATGATATATGATCTTCTTGGATAGTCTGAAAAGAAGACTGTAAATGATATTCAAAAGTGCTCATCTCATGAGGAAGGTATGGGACCATCATTATGGGGTAACCATTAACACAATGGGAGGTTGGGTTCCACCTTGATGGTGTTAGGATCATCGAATTGGAACGCCATTTATGTTGGGCCAATATGTGTCTGGATTGTGGGTCTAAGAACTTGCATCAACACCATGGACAAGCAGAGAGGTCACTTTTTCTCTTCATGGGAAATGGAATATTTGCAGTGAACTGAGATGCTTTAGATCATGAAGTGTGTTATATTGAAATTGTATAATCCACGAAGGTTTCATGCACCCTAAAGTTTGCTCCACCACTTGTAGAACGTATTCTCACTTTGAGGATACGTAATGAATAATTTCTATTATTTTTTCTGGTCCAGGGGGTCCAGCGAGCATAATTTTGCTTTTTCTAGTGCTACGTAGTAGAAAATATGAGCATTATGCCTCATTCACTTGTGCCCTAATTATTTCTGAAACTTTAGAGGCAACATGGTTAGCGGAAGATACCATGAGTTTTGGTCTAGTATCCCTTTGCAGGTTTTTAGCCTGAGGAGTTTTGAGTCGCTTTCATTAGAAGTTTAAGGTCTTATGGTTTGTACCATTATATTCTTGACATTATGTCTGTATAGCTTTTACCAATATGTGGGTAGATTAGGGTCATTCCACTTAGACATGGTGTGGGGGATGATACCCAAGAGTATTTTTAGGATACATAGTGTTAAGATTACTCCAGCATCCTTTTGTGTTGGCGGTGGAGACATTGTAAATAATTGATAAAGGTTCTCATGTCATGAGTGATGATTTGGGATAGTCATACATATATAAGTTTAGAAATACTTGAGTGTTTAGTGATTTCATGATGATTTCAAGGATCAATATAATTATAATGACCATCTTCAGAGTGATGTATCTGGATGACGACCAAATGTGCAAATGAAGGAGTTGTGGGAAAGCATGCATAGTCTAGTTAAGGGTCCTTGAAGTTGGATATACTTTAGCATGGCCCTGAAATGTTTATGGTGGCTAGAGACACTGAAGACATGAGGTGTGGGGCATGGGTTGATGTACTTACAAATATGATAGAGGCAAAATATTCTCTTATAGTTTGTGGTAAGTCTCTAGAGGTCCTTTGATAAGGAGTGGTGATGGATGATGGCATGCACAGTTTATCGTCCTGTGGTGGGATGTAATTCTCTGCAATTTTGCGACTTACAGTGAGGATATATGCAGTCTAACTTCATGAATTAATGACAAGGGTATACCAACATTAACAAATATAAATATATGAGGTCTTTGTATTATTTTAATTGAACCCCATTGGGTTTCCTACATCCCCCAAAAAGTTGGGAATCAATGTCCATGTAGTTATAAGAGAACCCTATGGTTTAATGTTATTTGTGAGGACGTTAAGTTGTAGAGAAATTTATTATCATATGGAAATGACCCCAGATAGATAATTTACCATAGGGGTACGTGCATGGTATTTTAGAATATAACTGGAATGAATGAGGAAAAAATAGTTCAATGCCAGACCATGTGCATTTCCAGATAGGACATGGTCTAAGAGGCCAAAAATGATATGGTATGATTTGTGGTGCATGGGGATGGACCTGTAGACAAAATTTCATAGTGTTCCTAGGTATCCTTTAAGGGAAATAATCAAGCCACATGTAATTCAACATATTCATTTTAGTTTAACATCATTAGGGTATTATGAAGGTCACTTGACGTGAATGGGATGGATGTCGTGGGTTTGTGATGTTTTATGTCATGCAGTAAGGACATTGGATCAGTCAACATGAATGTAAGATAATAAAATGGCTCATACCAGAATTAATGGATTTTCATCCACTACATATCTCATTTAGAATGAGAATCAAGCCTCATGTAATTCATTAATGGCTAGCAGGGCAGGAGACTGATTCTCGTGATGTTCTTCCTCTCCGACAAGGTCTATAAAAGTGTACAATTTTAGGTCATTTAAGGAACATTGAATATTTGGTTTAACATCATGAATAATGGGATCATGTAATCCCATTTCTCTCCCTATATTTAGGAATATAATGGTTTCATCCTATGCCTTCAGGTCAAGTTTTGAGTGGGGAAACCCTTATCGTAATTTCCTAAGCCCACATGAGCTATGATCGAAGCAAGAAACAAGGAATGATAGGGACCCCTCCCACTATTCAAAGGAATGGATGAAAGGATGGATTTACTTTGTGGTGTGTAGGCAAAGATATAGTGTCATGGTTTCTTAGAGTATTTCATTGATATTGAGAATCAAATTGTACATATTTCTGGAGAGAATGTTCATTTTAACATCATGCGGCGAAGAATTATCTGCACAGTTTATTGTTGTGTGTGATACATTTGATGTAGTTTTACGTCAAGTGAAAAGGATGAGTATGGTACTTACACCAATGTGGAAGCCCTATTTTTTGAAATCATGATAATTATTTCTTGAGAAAACTTCCATTGGTGGGTGGTGTGACACCCCCCCTCCATGTTGACCAGTTAATAGAATCCATCATTGTAGACCTTATGTATGACACAAGGTCCATCCCACATGGGATCCAAAATTGTGGGATTCCTCCATGGTATCATCAGGGTTCTATGAGATAACAGCAAATCTCCTTGGAGGAATTAATGGAGGTGAAACTTTTTATAGAAGGCTAGTTTTATCCGATTCTACTAGACTTCTCAGTTGTGTAGTGTGCACTAACTCTTCTCATCCATCGACTCAAACTTATCCAGCCATTTTTAATATTTTTTATCATCTGAGCATTTCCCAAAAATGGATATTTTTAGTGAGGGAAGATATAGTAGTTTGGGTAGCACCACATCTATACCATTAACCGATGAGTATGGTGTTTCTTGTGTAGAAATATGTGTGGTGGCATAGTTGGCCCCTAATGCTTGGAAGAGTTTGTACAACCATGAATTATTATCCTTGCTCAGCACCATTAAGAGTATATTAGACAAATTCCTATTGAATGTCTCTATCTTTCAATTTTATACTACATGATAGTTCAATGATTTGTTGGATTAGATGTTATAATTCTCATATAACTTCTTCAACTCCATAGAAAAGAAGATGGTTCCATTGTTTGACAATATCGTTTGAGGGACTCTTAACATGGTGATGATGTGGGAATTTTTGAAGTTCATTATATTATTCATCCTGAATTCCTTGATGGGTAGAATCTCATCCCATTTGGAAAATAAGTCGATAATAGAGACGATATACAAGAATTTCATGGATGTTTTCCAGCGATATGGCCCCTCAACTTCAAACTCCCAAAAAAAGAATAACTAGAAGAATTTAGTAGTGTGCAGTAATTTAAGGGGCTGATAGATGAATTTTTTACGAATCAGGAATTCATGACATTTTCGGGTGAATTCCATATAGTTTTGTGTCATGGTTTTCCCACAATACCCCAACCTTCTTGATCTGGAAGGAATTCATGTCTCTATATTGGTGTGATCCATAGAAGATAGCATGGAATTATATAATGATGATGAGAATATCTCCCTATACTATTCATCTAAGGGTAATTCCATCAAATTTATGCTTTTATAGGATTTTATGATTACTTGGACCATCCTTCAAGGTGAGGTTTTTCTATTGGAATATGATCTATTACTTTCTATCTCGATCCATCAAGAGAGTCCCATCTTGAAGAGAGATGATTATGGGATTCTTCCTTCCAGAGGTGGTCGCGAGTTCATAGTGCTTGGGGGTGGTGATGATATGATTGATTTTATTTCAATCACACATAGATATTTATGAGACCATTCTACAATGTGTTATGTGGATGTTTTCTTCCCCCTAATCAAGGTCTTCCAAAACAGCCACTGCCTTATCCAGTGAGTTGGCACAAGAATTCTTTTATCGAGGGATATAGTGAAATGTGGTCTCAAAGGGGAACTCTTCCATTATTCCCCTGATATAGGCATTGTTAGGGGCTTGTTCATACCTTTTTGGCATATTCGGCATTGATCTACTTTATCACCATCTCCAAATCCCCTTTGATGATTAGGTTGGCTATGTGCCGCCGTAATTATAGTTCCATCATAGTGATGAGGGATTGGTATTCAGCCTCATTGACCATGCTTCCTTCTAACAGTGAAATGTTTAATGAAGAATATTTTTTATCTGTGGAGACAGATATGACACTTATGCAAACCCGGTTGAGTTTTGGGTTCTAAATTCATGTGCAGATAGGACTTTGAGGGGAACCATAAAAATGCATCCCCATTTCTAGGGAGTTCCATGGGCATATAAAACCTCTTCATCAGGGATTTCGGTGTCCTTTATTGAATTTCCTAGAGTGTAATGTTCCAAGAGTAAGTCATCCATGTATTTCCCTTTTAAAAACTTTTGGGATACATACTGGATGCCTTATTGCAGCAGGATGACCGCCCATCGAGCCAAACGCCTTGTCAATATAGGGTAGGAAAGGATATACTTGAGGGGGCTGATATGAGAGACCAGGTAGATCTCATGGTTTTTCAAGTAATTCCTCAGATTATGTACTAAAAAAATTTGATCACAAGGTAGTTATTTTCAACATTATAATATCTCTTCTCGATACTCATCATAGTCCAGCTGAAGTAGTAGACACTCTTCTCTGTCCTGAAATCATTCATTTTAGTGAGGAGGGCACCAAGGGAGCGTTCCATGGTAGCCACTTATATAATGAGTGGCCTCCCCTCCACCAAAGGCATCAAAACATGTGGGTTCCACATATATTGTTTGAAATTCATGAAGGATATCATTAAATAATATTCCCATTGGTAGGTGACACTTTTCTTCATTAGCCTCAGGATGGTAAGGGATTTTTCAGCCTGGTTAGCTATGAATCGCCGAAGTAGGTGACATTCCCTTGGAGAATCCTTAGTTAATTGTGGCCAATGGGGGAAAATTTCTTTTTTATCATTGGCCTTATTTGGGTAAACCTCAATGTCATGGTGGAGGACCAAAAATCCAAGGAACTTGCATGATGTTACCCCAAAAGTATACTTCAACAGATTCATCATCAAACTATGTCATCACAATTTGATGAAAACCTCTTAGAGATCCCTAATGTGATCAAAGTTTTATTGATATTTTGTTACTAGGTCATCGACATAACACTCAAATATCTTCCCCAATATTTACGTAATGATGTGATGAATGACGCGCGGATATATGGAGCCAGTGTTCTTTAATCCGAAGGGCATGACCTAGTAGAAGAAGATCCAATGGGGTTCCCTAAAGGTAGTGGCATCCTCATCCTTGAGGGTTATTTTGATCAAATTATACCCCAAGTAATCATCCATGAATGAAAGGTATTTAAAGCTGGATGTATCATTGATCAAGAGTTCTATGATTGGTAATGGGAAGTCATCCTTCCTAAAATGATGATTATGGTCTTTGAAATCAATGAAGACCATGATCTTCCAATTCATTTTCTTGATGGCAATTATTTTGGAAATCCATTTTTGGTATTAACATCTCTAATGAAATTGGATTTGATAAAATTGTTGACATCTTCCATTAATGTTGTAGCATGTGAGGGGAGCATTCTTCTACATTTCTTCTTGATGCCTCGATGATCTTCGAGTAGTACAAGATGATGTGTAACGATATTTGGATCCAAACCGAGAATTTTTGTATCATTACTCATAAACACATATTAGTGCTGCTTCAGGAATTTGATGTAGATATCATACTAATAAATAGGCATGGATGAACTGATCAAAGTACTCTCTATATCTTCTTTTACCTCCAGATTTATTTTTCTAGTGGAAATCTATGATGGTGGAATCACCTTCCTAGAGTGATGGTGGGAAATTTATGAGATCATCCTCATCATCCTCTATTATCAAATCATTGGGGATAACATTGGTAGAGGATAGAATTTTGGGGGACTCTGAATCACTATTACGGTGATAAAGATTATCAGTATAAATTTAACAACCTCCCATAATTTGGGTTGTGGAAAAGTGATGCTGAGGGTGACTATTGTCGAGGACAGGAGAGGGATGGAACTCTGAGACTGGGACCAATATTTCAACCATGTTTATGGTGAGAATTTAATCCCCATTATTCATCATCTAGTGATTTATAAGGGTGGACCTCATACCATTGGGTGAAACAACCTATTTAGCTTCTTCCACTATTGGTTGATTTCCACCCTTCATCTAGAAGTCTGTATAAGAATATATATCTAATAAAGTTATGAAGGGGGCATTGTGACCATGGATTATGATGACCGTCCCATTAATGGGGTAGTTCAAATATTGATGGAATGAATATGTGACTACCAAGTGGATATGGGGATAGAGCCTTCAATGAAAGAAGATGTATATAGTGTCTTGTTAGATAACCATGTACTCAACATCAGACATGAGCTCCCGAAATTGGGTATTTAGCTTAATCATTCCAAGGGTATTTTTTTCAGACTTATCATAACCCTATAGGGTCAAATTTTTAGGGGATAGGTCCCCTTCTCTATATCCTAAATGTCGGAGGGTTTGGGTTAGGATAAGATTGATCCTAGATCAATTATCTATCAACATGCTTTGGATGATGACATTGTTGAGAATTTTTGAGACGTACATAGTTCTGATGTGTCCCTAGATGTCCTCTTCTTGACTGTGGATAGTGAATGATATGATGAAATGAAAAACTAAGGACAAGGTCTCCACTCGATAGTTCTCGACTGTAGCAACTTCTGTCTCAAATTCTGGTGGGATTTTGAGGGCTTCAACAACTTCCTCACTGAGTTATATGAAAGGATGGAGTGAATCAAGGATTGATAGATTTTATGGGACTATGGATATATGTTTTATAACATCATACTTCTTCACTAGAGGTTTTCATTTCACAATAGGGGGATTCTCCTAGTAATGCGGCTGAAGAGATGGTGTGGCTGAGCTAGGTGGACTCTAGGCATGCATGGAGGATGGGGGCATACACCCCACCAATGGAATAGGTTGTTCCAACCATTCCTATAGCATGGGTTGATCATGTTGAACCCCATATAAATGGTCACACATGAAAATAAGTTACGGGTGGCTACAAGAGGGCCCTAAGGCACCTCCCAGCCTCCATCGATCTTGCTGGAGAACATGCGCAAATGTATCAGGTGTATATGAGTCCATTATGGGGATATGACTAAGATACTATCTTAGGACATATTTTTGATTCCCCCTATATCCTCGACTATGGTGCACACATCCTCCTGTTACCCTATTATATGCAGGAAATCCATATTCATGGGAAAACTCATCATCAAAGAATGGGTTCATCAAGTGTATCTTGTTGAAAAAAATAGAATTCGTCATCTGAGGAGGATTCCATTTGGTAGGGTGGTACCCATGTTTTGGATGTTGTAGGGAATAAATCTTTTAGATCTATAGATTTCTTTGTCGTAGAATATGACTCTTCCCAATCTATTTATTCATGCTTCTGATGGTCATTCGCACCCATGGAAGGTATATCATACTTCTCGTTTTTTGGTGGTCGAGCTGTTGCATGTTCATGATACTACACATTAAGAGAGCCATGGGCTCGATCAACAATCTTATGAGTCATGCAGTTCTTGAACTTCTATTCTTTCCTGGTAGGAACTTTCTCCTATCCTTCCTCTTCTGTTGATCTAGAAATGGTTATGCAAGACAGTTGTTCTATAAGGTTTTCAGATGTCACCTGTCCAGAGTCAATCTTACCTTGAAGGAAATCCCTAAAGACAAAATATTTTTTAGTATTATGACCCAGCCTTCTATGGAAAGGTTAGTAATTGGGACTGTTTATGAGATTGAATTAATTGGGCATCTGTGGGTTTAGAATCATGATCATGTTTTTTTCTATGGATTACAAAAAGTAGCTCGTGACTTTCCCATTTCATAAGGATTATTCATTATTCATTTGATCCTAGAATCCCAGGTGGACCTGGTTTCATTGTGTGTCCGACTGAGGGAGATTATGTGGTTGACACCATTCTGCAGGGGGTATTGGGCAGTTCAAATCATTCCTAGGTTCTTTGACCATTGTGGGATTGATGGTGACAACTAAAATGTCTGGTTTTCCTAAATTTATCCAATGAATTTTTTGAATGATATGAGACATGGATTAGGTTCATTGGATATCTTATTCAATACATTGTGTTGTTTCAACAAATTATTATAATCCAACTAGACATTTCAATAGGATTAGGGGTTTCTTCAGCTCATCCCTATGATTTTAATAATATAGTTCTAGCAGTTGCTCCTATGAGATAGGGATTCCGTGCAAATAGTTCAGACCCTACAACCTTGTTATGAAGTCATACACCCTATCAATCTCATGCTTCATGAATTTTGTCTAGTTGAAATTTTTTGTCTTCCACATTGTTGAACTAAATTGTTAAAGGAACTAATGGCTCAAGTCTTCCCTTCTCATGACAGACCCTACTGGCACACTGCTATACCAGATAATGTTTTTCCATATAAATTTCTATATAAAACACCTTAGTTTCTTCACTCATGTTGATCCTGAGATCCCATCATCGGCCCACATGGACACACAATGTGTTTGAGATGTTTCTAAGGGTCCCCTTCACCATTGAAGGTGGAGAAGGTAGGATTTTTGAAATTTGGTGGAGGTAGGGTATCATCTACCCATTCTGGGAATGGAATCTACTCAGGTTTCACTAGAACACATCTCCCTTCCATGGATTCCATTCAAGTAGCCAGGGATTATATGGCAGTGAGAAAATCAGGGGGAACTAACATCTGTGTCACGTATCATTTGTTAGGAATGGTTGTTGGAAAATGAGGACATCCCAATTTCATATTCCATTGATCCTCTAGCTATCCTACGACTATGATGTTACCCTGGTGAGGGATATGTTGTTTCCATAGTGGAGTGAAGTTTTGATCGTTTCAAGCAACCTCATTTATGTGGATGGGTTGTCTAGACCTGGATCCAATCTGATATCCATATTATACTCTTTCTTTTAGATCATCCATTGTACGTGGAATATCTTCCTCTGGCTGGAGATGATACCCATCGAGAATATTGTGTATGAGTATCACCTCATTGAGATATTAAAGAGCTCTTATTTCACTACCATATTGTGACAATTACTCCTATGAAGATGGAAACCTAGATATGATCGCTTATTTCCAATTTTCTATGGAGATGTTCCACCAAGGATGTGGAAAATCATTATTCGGTGGTGCCAAATTATGGAGCCTTCTCTGATTATGGGTGCATTCACCCTCATTTAGTGCATCCAAATCAACCTCCTCCTTGGGTAGGTCTTCCCTATTGTAATCATATTCATCTAGATATTGGTCGATTTCTTCCATGATAACAGTGATGGTGTTCACAAATTCATATCAAGAAATTGTGGTTGTTCAATTTATTTCCAAATAGAAAGCCGACTCTACATGGATTTCATTTTGGTCAGTACTCAAAACATTAGACTTATTGGGACCTTTTGTTCTTGTGACCCCGGTAGGGCCTGATTTCTTTCACCATAAGCTCCACTCCTCATGGTTTGTGAATTGGGGCATTTAGATAATTTATAGTAAGGGTTGATGAACGAGCGCCGACGAACAATGTTTTGTCTTGCGATGGGAAGAACTGGTGGGACATCTACCATTGATATTTTCCTCCCAAAATGTAGAATACAGATTCCTTATATGGTGGTGGTGCTGATAAATATTCCCCTAGAACATTGGGATAGGGTTGATCTGGAAATACTGTTGATGTCTCATAAGTCATTTAAAGGGATGATGAATTTGGAGATGTCTATTGAGAAATAACTTCCCCTAGCCATGTGGGTTGGGGTTTGCTTTTTAATGTTTTAAACATGACTTCAATTTTCATAGGGATTGATGACCTGATAGGTGGATGTAGTGTAAAATGTTCTCTAGTACAAATGGGCCAGGTCATCTCAAAGACGGATTCTATAAAAGCTTCTACTGTGGTCACTATGAAATGGTGCAGTTGTGATTGTGTGGGTGCTAGGTGCGATGGTATCCCATGATGAGGATTGATCCTTAAGTTTAGTTGTCTGGGTGGTAAAAACATTGATCTCTTTGTCCGGAATGTCCTCCAATTATCTTGAGTTGTCCAATTTGATTTCTTGTTGGCAATCCTCTTTCCCCATATGTGATGTTTGGGAATTTTTGTACTATGGTTCATTCTGTTGCAGCGCCCAACTAGCATGAGAATTCCCCGGTCCTCTAACATTCTCAGAGGCTATGGAATTATAATAATCCATTTTCGAGGAGCTATGTAGTTCGAGGGGAGAGAATAAGTGTAATTCTATATATTATCCCCATCCTCAAATTTGGGTGTCTGATGTGGCCTTGGAGATCAGCTACCAAAGTGTTGTGATGCAATGATGGTAAGCTGTTGCAAATTTGTGCTGTGATTTTCTAGTTTAAGATGTCGGGCGTGGGGATAAAATCTAGGTTGAGCTATAAATAGAGTATCGTAATTTTCTAGAGGTGAAAATCATATTCTAGATTAGGGAGATGTTGATTATTCAGTCACTGATGAGTGTCCCACATATTCTGTTGTGGATTAAGAATGAACTCAATTCCATTCTCATCAGGGATCTCATAGTTGGAATTAGCAGGGGACCATAACCTAATGGGGACGTAGTTTCCGGATAACTCCCTCCACGTGTCAATGTATTCTTCTTCTTCGAAATACTTACATGCCTTTATCTAGTGAGACTACAAAATATGACTCTTATGGTCTCCTACTGATGGGAGTGGAGTGCTACTAGATGATGATGGGGTTATATATATAGTTGTACCTAACATTTCAAGAACCTCTCTACATAAAGGTGTCATTTTTTTGGTTTACCTCTATATACAGATTTGTTTGGATAGAAGGGAGATTAACATTCCCATGAGAGATATCAATGTGGGTAGGTTGACCACAGTTTATGTTAGAACTAGAGTCCCTATGATCCATCTCCATATTACGATGAGGAAGAATATCATGGTAATGAATGTCTCATACATCCACTTATAGAGTAGAGTTTCCAAACCCTTGTGATGTTGAGAGGATGTCGGTAATCAACTCCAGGACACTGGAAATAAGCAAATTAGAAATATGAGTCATGAACAATGTCATGGTTGGAGTATGTCTTCCTACATTTAGTGGTTGTACAGGGTAATGGCCCTGTTGTATGGTGGTTGCCAGAAATTTCACATAACTGCATAGTGTTATGGTGATATTATCCCACTATTGAGGATCTATCAGAATATATATATGTAGTGCCTTGTCTTTTATAGGGATATGAGCATGCCCTGGGGTGTGTGCCACTCCCACATGGTTAGCCTCAGTTGGATCAAGAATATACACCTAGTCCGAATATGCATTCCCCACTGGAATATGCTGAAGGCCCTTTTAAATTGGAAAAGTAATATGAACATCCTCCTGTATTTCCTTGGAATTATGTTGGTGTAGTCGTTCATTGACAAAAGAAGGAATATGTGCTACCTTATGTTCCCTGCTAGAATATGAGATATAGGTTCACTGCTAGAAATTTGGGCCTATAATGAAGCTTATTCCCCTCTCACTAGGTTATCCTTGGCTAGAGAGGGGATATGGGTCCCCTCTTGGGCCTTCAGATCATGTTGCAGGACATTTAAGTCAGGCATGTGCCCATATCCTAATGCATGTGCCACTCTCACCTAGTTGGCCCTAGTTGGAACAAGATTATGAGCCTAAGATGATACCCTGCGCTTCATCAGGATATACTGATAATCCCCCAAGATAGGAGAGATAACATGTACTTTCTCTAGTATAACAAATTGATCAAGAAGATCAGAGTGTTGTGTCATCCTTACTGTAGAGATACGAGTATGCACATTCCCCTTAATTTGCTACAGTGCAATAATATTCCCACATAGTTCTTCATCTGTTGCTAAAATATATTGCCACCTTATCAATGTGTGCTTAGGAATATAAGACTCCACATCCTCAGTTTTCATAACATGTGATAGATTTATTCTATTGAAGTGGGTATATGAACCCACTTCTATCCTCCATTTCCCATTGGGATATTCCCATGGGATTCATTCATAGAAGTAGGAGTATGAGCCTCCCCCTTGTTCGATATAGGAGTAGGCCTACACACTTGTTCAAGAAGAGTAGGGATATGAGCTCGCTTGTAGGTCCCGATCAAAGTATACTGCACTGAGTTTATGGTAGGTGAAGGGATATTCTTATTCTTTGTGGTATCTAGAATTTTCTTCCTTCGATGAGGGTTTCTCGGCAAAGCTTGTGCATGAGCGTACAAGATGGAAGTCTATCAAAATTTTCCCTCATCAGGAAGATGATAGGTACCAATATGATGATGACAACGATGATGGTCAGTAGGAATCCTCCTCAACGGTTTCTCAGGCCATAAGAGAGCTGGATATAGCCTCCAGATATACCTTTATTGGGTATGGAAGGTGGTTGTTGTCACGCTATAAGGATAGGCTCCCAAAAAGATTGGTTGTGATGATGGGGGCTACTAGCCTAGTGAATTCATTTGTTGAGAGATGTGGAATCTCCTAATTCCACACTTGAAGAATCTCATGAGTAGCTTCCACAGTAGGGATCATTCATTATCAGCATTACTCCCAAATCGTCATGTTTTCTTCTTATTTCTTGTGTTGTTTGGTAGGGGTGACCGTTTTATGAACTATTGGAGTCATGGATGCATATGATATGTCAAAACGAGTGCTGGAAGATGAAGATATATTCATTAATTAGGAGTCTGAAAGCATGCAGAAAACAATGATCATGGTCACTAGTCAATGCTATATCATTGGAAAGATAATGCTCAATCAGATATGCATGGTTAACACAATTTCCATCTATTCTATTTTTTACCATTCTACTGGATTGGACACATCAACATGAGGATGGACAAATAAGAATCTCTATTTATGGGGGACTTACTGAATTTCTTGTATATAAATTACCAAAAATAGGTTCTTCAGAGGTTCATGTCAAGCCTATCAATTTTTTTCTATTGTGAGGGGCCTAAAAGTAGGGATTGATGGATTATAACCCATATGTTTTTTTGTTATTTTGGAGATTCATAACTTTTCTCCTTTTTTGTTTCGAATGGATTTCATGGATTGGAATGGGTTTTTCTCATCATGTTACCCTTTAACATCTCCCTGAAACTCCCAATGGTTCCCCCCATCAGTGGCTGAATGTCGAACTCCTCTAAAATGGAAAATGGTCATCTGAGTATTAATTCCCAACGACTGTTGAGGACTTTTATTGGTAAAGAGGATGAAATCACAGAATCATTTTACCATTTTGGGGGGAATTTTTTCCTACTTTGGGACTCTCTTGTATATTTATGACATGTTCATGAATCTCTCCCTTATGCTGATATGAGACTGGTTGCCCTAAAAAATTGGATATGGGTCAATTATCTATTATGTAAAATATACCTTGATTCATCTGTATGTATCTGAGGATCTCCATCACTTTTTAGTAGTGGGAAATTATTTATGGGTTGAAGCCACATGAAAATGTTCTTCAAGATGTGTTCCAATGTGTGGAGGAGTTTGATATTACGATGATGGGATTGATCCATTTTGAGAAGTCCAACATATTAGGGTTATCGGAAGAATCAAAAACCACATAGTTATATTGGAATTGGGAGTTACACATTGTGACTTCCCTATTTCTGATCCCTAATTAGGTGCTCATTACATCACCCTAAGACCATGTGAGCCATGGTCATTGTTAGAAACAAGAGGGAGTGTATGATCATCCTCAATACATGTGGATTTGGGATTTTTATATTGGGGTAGTCCTTGAGATATTTTATATGGAGCTAGATCCTTTATGGAGACGACCTACATATCTCGGTTATGGTGGGAATCAAATTTATCTTAATTCATTATGGCTTGGCATAAACATTAATGTGGCCTTGTGGAATGGGCCTTCATATCTGGAAGGTGTCTTGTGATTTTTTCAGCATACCCTAAGTGTCATCCTATGACATGGATCAACACATATGGGGGTGTCATGATATACATAGTGGTGTGGTCCAAGTGGTGTCGCATGTCACGACTAACACCTCAGGTAGATGGCATGAGTGCAGGCCAGCATGTCCATAGTTGTAACACATGTCTTTGATGATTTTAATTGGATACACCATGAGACCATGATGACATGACAAAGAGGATTTGTGGTTCTCATATGACTCTTTTAGGTGGGGAACTGTATTTGGGTCTTCATGTTCGGATGTGTTGATGAGGCTCAGCTGACGTGATTATCTTCTATCATAGGTGTCAGGAGATGCATCTGAATGAAAGCTACAAGTCTAGGGTGAAAAAACCTGAGGGTTTGTAGTATCTGAGTGGTTCTTTCAGATGGTTAAAAATAACTATTGTGACATATCCAAATGATTGTTCATGTCCCATTTGACATGAAGAACATCTATCATGAGATCTGGGTGGTGTAACTTAGTGCTATCATGTGACTTTGAATGGGACAAATGAATCCCACATAGGTCTGTGAATGTGTCTTCTACTTGTGTTTTTCACATTGAATCATTTATTTTACTTTTTTATTGTGAGTGCCTCATCTTGGTTCAATGTCAGTTGGTTTGGGTCTCATGTGATTGGGTAGACATGCATTGTGGTATTCGCATGTATCAGCAGGAGTCATTTTTTGTGATCTCTGATGGATCATGAGAATAATTTTTCTCTTCGTGAATGAATTCTCTGGAGGTCCACCTATGTATTACCCAACAATAGTTCAGTAAATTGTGTGAGAAGATGTGCACAGAATACCAGGATCTGATCAATGATGTGCATATCCTCTAGAATCCCGTCAATCGAACAACACACCAACCAACTGGTCAACCAACCCATTTTGGAGTTGGAGTAGAGAATTTTTCTGCGAAGATATTCTCTGTACTCCCCATTTCTTACAGGGAATATAACATGAGTCTAGGCTAGAGTCGACCTGAGTTCTAGGATTATGTCGTTTCATGAGTCTATACAATGGACTGCATTCGGGGTGCCGCCTAATTTTCAGTGGTCATGGGCCCATCCATCCTTTATCTGATTATTTCCTTTTCTAGAATTATCACACCTTAAAGGGATTCCACTCTTTCATGTAGCCATGCACAAGGGTCATTGTGAGATCCAACTATCTGTCAGAGGGCACTTGTGAGTCCTTGGATGGCCTACCATTGGGTCTCGTGGTCCACGATGATTGTGTGCTTGACGTGTCGCGTTTCCTTCAACGACCGCAAAACCTTCTCACCTACCCCTTCTACATCTCCTTCATTTTATGTGGAGAAGATTGGGAGTCATTCCCAGTTTCATGTATGGAACTAAGAGTATTTCCTCTATTTTTTAGAGATGTGTCACATGACCGATATTGGTCACATGGTGATGCGTGAGTATTTCATAAAAAAACTTATCTTTTCATCTTTATAAGGTTGTGGCATTGCCTATATGTGAACTAAGACGTTATGTAGGTGAAATTGAAAAGAATGAGGGACCTTGTGAGGCGAGGAGGTCATGACATAGAGGTCTTGCAGTATCTTTCGTGGAACTCAAGGAACTCATCGCATTTCTTTCAATGACCATGGACACTAACCGCCTCCTCAATTTTGTTCTCCTTTGTTTTATTTGACAAGGGTTGGGAAGTACATGAGTTTTATCTGGTAATATTAATAATTTTTACTCAATTATCATGAGGTTTGTGCGAATAGTGTGGATTATATGAGAGTGAAGAAGTATTGTGGCCAAAATAATTCATTTTCCTTAGAGTGTCATGGAGTTTTCTGGTGGTTCCAATGTGACATGGCTGACGAGTCGAAGGAGCAGAGAAAGATGCACCAGACGAATCAGGGTGTGTCAAATGTCATCAGGGGGTTCACTGCATGTCCTCCAGTGACCGAAAACCTCTATCACCTCCTCCTCTTTATCTCCTTCATCTTTTGTGGAGAAGGCTCCCAGGTGTTACGAGATGGCTTGGGCATTATCTTATGATTTTATATTTTCCAATGAGGCTTTGGTGAATGATATTTTTGAATAATTGGGGTCTTTTCATTGGGATGTCTATTCCTTTAACATTCCATGGATTTTAGACAGTTTGTCCCGAAAGTTCCAATGAAAAACTACGCAACCTAGGGGGAATCTCATCTGGCCTTCACCGTTCGATTGCTGGAGAGAAATGGTGCTTACTAAAGAGGGATTTGCTGGTCCTGAAGTAGGATAAGTGCCATGTATGGAGACCTAGGGTGGATTTGAGGTGGTAACATGACATCGAGCCTTTTAGGGGATCCATAAGTCTTTGACCATCCTCTTATCCCCTGCTGTCATGGGAATGATAATTCATATCTTTAACTATTTATTCCTTTATGAATTTTTGGCTAGTTCTCATTTTGTAATCATAAAGAGAAGTAAAAAAATATATGATTCACCAATATAACATCCTGAGAAGAATAATCTCATGCAATGGAAAATGGTGGTACAATTCCCGAAGAATACTAGGCACATCGCATCCACCACTCTTTAGGAAGAATAAAAAAAGATACATATGCACTAAATCATTTGATAAATACAGCAAATCAAGACTCAAATCTCATACCGTAAGTTGTTTGGGTTGGGATTTGAACAACATCGTGCATGAGATCACAACATAGTTCATCTTTCACAGAATACCAGAATGACATGAGGAACACAGATCTCTATTATGGTTATTTTAAAAGAATGGAAAGGGGTTTATGAGTTCTAAAAAAACCACTCATAAAAGATACATTTATTAGCACAAAAACCAAAATCTATCTCTATCTATGTTGATAATGTACGGATTTATCAGTAGTAAATTTAGTTCTAATAAAGGTTAAATTTCAATTCGATAAATATTATTTTAAAAAATATTAAAAATTAAAACTAAAAATTAGATAAATTACTATTTATATGAACATTAATAAAAAACTACTTTATAATAAAAAATATCAAATATTAAAAAATTTAAAATTACAAAAATAATATATATTAATAAAATTTAAAAATATTTAAAAATTGTATCTAATATTAAATGAATAGATAAAATTATTTATATAAATTACTCATTTATTAAAAATGATAAAATATTATTAACTACTTAAATTAAAAAAATATGGGAAATGAATAAATATGAAAATAAAAATTATTAAACAATTAAAATATCATTTAAAAATAAAATTACATTAAATTACTTATTATAAATGAATATGTAATTACTATATAAATATTTAAATAATAAATATTTCAATAAAAAGAAAAAAAATATAAATTGAAAACATTTTAAAATATTAATTATTTTTAAGTGTTGATGTATAAATAAATTATTTCAATGAATAAATTATGTAAATATTAGTTAAATAATTATTATAAATTAATTAATAAATAAAATATTTAAATTAAAAAAGTATCAAAAAATTTAGATTATCATAAATGAAGAAATGTTAAAAAAATAAGGTTTAGTAACTAAAATATGAATAAATTACACAAATAGTAAAAAATTATTTAATAAAATTAATTATATTAATTAATGAAATGTTAAAAATGAATAATAATTAGAATAAAAATAAACAAAAAATTTAAAATTACTATTAAAAAAGTGATTTAAAAAAATTAGTAATTATTAACGAGTAAATAATGATTATATAATGATTTAAATAGAAATATATTAAAATAATAATTATTATATAATAATTAAAAAAATTACAATCATATTAATTTCTTGAATATTATTATTTAAAAATGTATAAATAACTATAAAAAATGAATACATGACAAAAATATTAAATTAATAAACATTTAATGTGGATAAATATTATAAAAGATTAAATTATAGTAAGAAAATTAAAATTGATAAATATTAAAAATAAATAAATAATATTATATGAATAAGTTGCACATGCATAAACATAAAACACAAAAATATGTATACATACACATATATAAACATACATGCACATCTATAAAAATGCATACACATACAAACACAAAAATATTCATCCATACACTTAAATACATACATGAAAAAACTGGGGTACACATACATACACATGCATTAAAAAACATAAAAAAAAAATATATGTGTAAATTTGTTATGAGCCAACCTCCTTGGGTCATTAACCATATCATCTTACCCCATTGTGCTCACAAAATACATTGGTTTCTTTCCCAGCACACTGTAGGTTATTAACCACCGAGGTCACTTCTCATGGAAATGATTGTATTCATATGCCAACACATGTTCTTTCAGGGTGCTCTATCCCTACTCAATCAAACCCTTGGAAACATCCTGGGAGGTCACCCATCTTGACACTACTCCAAGACAACAAATCCTTACAATGGATATCTTATTAGATAGGCTCCCAAAAAGATATTTTTCTTTTTGTTGACATTGGTGGTAAGATTTAGCATTTTAGATTTGGATTTATCCATGGGTGTTAAACTCTCCACCCCTTTAGAGAAAAATTCCCTCATTATGGAGCCCACACTCTAAAACTAGGTTATGCCTTTAAACCTCAGACTTTTTATTGGCTCTGAAACAATTTTCCATGACCCAAACTCCTTGGACAATGAACCTAGTCATCTTATCCCATAGGTTTCTTATAATACATTTATTTACTTACAAGCACCACATAGGTTATTACCCACTAGGGTCACTTATTAGAGAAATTACGATCCCCACAAACCAACACCTGATAATTCATGTCTCTTTGTCCTCACTCACACACACCTTAATTATATTTCTGGGAGGTTACCCATCATGATACAACTCCATGCTAAGAATGCTTAACATTGGAGTTCTTGTTATACATTCTTTGGAAAATAATGGTTCCCCTTTTGATCATGGTTTGAAGCATCTAATTTTTTAAAATAATCATCTTCTAGTGCTGTTATAATATTAAAAATATTTAATGTGAATATAACTATATAATCTCAAATATATACACCATTTAACATATTTATATAATTTTTCACAGTCCTCGAGTTTATGTGGTAAATAAACAATACAAATGCACCTTGGACAACAATTACATGTTACACCCCCTTAAGGGATGACCCACTATATAGATGAATCACTAAAAAATTATAGCATGGGATCATGTAGCCTGAAGACTTTTTTCTGACGTAAGGCCCCATCATCCTACCTTAATGGCCCCATGATTATGCCTTGTGCTATGGAAACATGTAAATAGGTCTCCATCCATACTTTCATCATCACCTACATCATTACCTGGGTTTTCATATGATTCATCATCCAAAAATAGCCCAAAAATAATTGAAAAATTGTAAAAAATAAATTAAATATTGATCATATTTATAAACCATATTTATATTAATATATTTACAAATTTTCATAATAGTCATATATCTTTATATACATGTCGGGGGGTTGGCTCAATTGTGTTCAAGTACTAGGGAGAGTTTCTTTCATCTACATTCAGTAGGGGGAATGTATAATATCACAGACACACACACACACACATATTATTTATACTAATATAGAATTGACTATAGACAACGCTATAAAAATACTTTATGAGTTCTAAGAAAGCATTGTTAATCTAAGCACTTTTAAAATAGGACCCCTTTTATTTATTCTTCAAAATCACTGATAACGTTGGTCTTTTATGAGTGCTAGTCTAACTCTAATAAAACAGACCCATTAATTAGTACTTTTTTACCTCTAATAAAAATAACCCTTTATCATCAATAAAAATAGTCGTCATAAAGTCCATAATATTACAATGTTCTATTTAAATTATTTCACATTGTAGTGGAAATAGGTTTATGGAAAATTCATAATTTTATTTAAATAAATATATATAAAAAATAGATGAAAAAAATATTTTTGAAATTTAAAACATTATTTGGTACACTTACATTATATTTTAAACATTATCCATAACATTCAAAAATATTAATCATTTCATTGAAATTGCATCTAGAACCCCTCTAAAAAATCATGACAAAGGTATCAGTTTTCAAACAAACCAGCCCAAAAAAATAGTAAGAGCCCACCTGTATATGAAATGAATTCTTTTATTTGAAATATTATTATAAATAAATTAAACATAAATATGAAACAAAACATTAATAAATGTATATTTTAAATAAAAATACACACTTTGAGTCATACTAGTGACACCATGTGTCATATTGAGTGCGGCTAATTCCTACATGCTATAAACTAGCTATCAATCATTTTAGTAAAGTATAAAAATAATAGTAATGTGTTTTTTATGTTTTAGTATGTAAAAATTATTTTTAAAGAAAATTTGTTATTTTTAATTTAAAACATGCACTTTGAGTCATACTGGTCACATTGTGTTTCAGTTTGAGCTGCGACTACATTTTACATGTCACAAATCAATAAATAATAATTTTCCAACAATACCAAGAAAATTGTAGAATTTTTAAATGGTTTTACGTGATTTAAAAATGTTTTGAATTAAAATGTAAATTTTAGACTCATAACATACACATTTAGTCAAATCTGGAACTTCATGTATTGGATTAAGGTGTGGCTAATTCATATAGGTCACAAATAACATATGGATTGTTTTACTAAAGTATAAAAACAATTATAATATTTTATTCCTAGTTTTACTTATTTAACATGACTTTTTTTTAATAAAAAGTCAATTTTAAATAGAAAGGAAAATTTGTATTCATACATCAAACATTGTGGGACAGATTTATGTGTTGATAATTTACACACATTAAAATGAGTTTTTGATCATTTTCCTGAACATCACAAAAATATGATTGTGTTTTCATTCATTTTAATATGTTTCCTTTTTTTTAAACATCATTTTAAATAGAAAACACACACATTGAGTCATATTGGCCATATCATGCATTGGATTGACTTGACACCGACTCCTCCCCATCATGAATGATGTTGGAATTGTTTTCCTAAAGTATAAAGGCAATACTAGCTAATTTATGCAGTTATGAACGAGTGACAAAATTTGTGAACAAAAATACCAATTTTAGAAAGATAATAATGAAATTTTAGACTAACCAATCACACATTGTATCATATTTAGGTGTTTCTAATTCATACTTGTCACTATTGACTTATAGATAATTTTCCTGAATTATATAAACAATATGAATGTGTTTTCTTGATTTTGAGGATGTCACATTTCTTTTTCAATAAAATGTCAATTTAAATAAAAAATCATAGATTGAGTCATACCGGTCACACCATGTGTTAGATTTTGGTCTGGATGATTCCTACACATCAAAAATGTGTTTGGGATCATTTTAATAAATAATCATAACAATCCAAAAGTGTTTGTCCAGTTTGGATTATTTCAGTGGTCTTTTTTTAATAAAAAACCATTTTAAACAGAAAACTAGAATTTTAGTCATATCAGTCACATAATTTGTCAGTTTGACATGATACTAACTCCTATTCATTATAAATGACTTAAAAATAATTTTACAAATGTAACAAGGAAATATGAATGCATTTTCTTGGGTCTCCATTAGAGGAAAATATTATGAACTAAAATGTTAGATTTAGACTGATAAAGGACACTGTGAGTTATACAGAGCATATAATGTATCATATTGTAGTGTGGCTAATTACTACACATAAAATATGACTGATGGATCATTTTAGTATTATGTAAAAACTATATGATTGAATTTTAATAGTTTACAGTATATAACTTATATTTTTTACCAAAAAGAAAATTTAAAAAATGAAGACACACATGGAGTCATACCAGCCACACCATGCAATGGATTGAGGTAAAATTAACTTCTAAAAAACAATAAGAAGTAGTGGATCATTTTCATTACGTATAAAAAAAATACAATTCGGTTTTATCAGCTTTGAGTGTATCACTAGTATTTTTTACAAAAATTTCATTTTAAACTAAAATCACAAGATTTTTGTCAAACCAATCAGATCGAGTGTTTGTTTTATTGGAGACTAATTCCTAATAATCAAAAATGGAATAATAATAATTTTTACTATATTATCTAGACAATCCGAGTGTGTTTTCTTTCTCTTCATATAGTGATACATATTTTGAACTAAAATGTCAAATTTTGGTTGATAACGAGAACATTGAGACAAACAGAACACAACATGTACCCGATTTGGGGGTGGTTCAATCCTACACGTCAGAAATGATTTATGGGTCATTTTACTAAGGTATCAAAAAAACACTCAATGTGGTTCCATAATTTTAGTATGCCACTTTTCTTTTTCACAAAAAAGTTATTCACAAATAAAATGACAAACATGGAGTCATACCAGCGAGAACATAAATTTGATTGGGTTGTGAATTACTCCTACATGTTAAAAAGGACTTACAAATCATTTTCCTAAATTATCAAAACAATATGAATTTTTTTCATTCTTTTTTGTGTATGAAAATTTTCATTTTAACTAAAATGTCATTTTAGACAAAAAATAAAGAACATTATTTGTTATACCAGTCACATCGTGTGTCATTTTTACATGATAATGATTACTCCTCATCATAATTTTTATAATAACATTTTTCATGATATATCAGGATAATATCTACCTGTTTTCCTAGTTTTCACTAAGTGATCATTGTTTCGAACAGAAATGAATTTTTTTTACTATTAATGGACCCTTTGAATCATACTAGGAACACTATGCATCAAATTGAGGTGAGTATAATTCTTACATATCAAAAATTAATTCTAGATAATTATACTAAAGTATAAAATCAATATTATTTTTTTGATTTATTTTGAATAGGTCACTTATGATTTTTCTTAAAAAGACAATTTTAAATAAAAACACACATTTTGCGTCTTACCGGTCACACCCTATATCGTATTGAGGTGTGGATAATTACTAAACATTAAAAACTTTCTATGGATCATTTTACTAAAATATATAAATAATCGTAATAGGTTTTCTTGGTTTTGAGTATATCATTTTTCTTTTTTACTAAAATGTTATTTTAAAATAAAATCATGCACTTTGAGGCATACGGGTCACACCATGTTTTAGTCTTAAATGAGTCCAGTTTCTATTCATAAAAATTTACTTATGAATAATTATCATAATTTATCAGGAGAATACAAGAATGATTCTTAGTTTTCAGGGAGTGAAAATATTTTGATGTAAAATGTAAATTTTATGCAGATAATATACTCATTGAGTCATATCGGGTACACCGTCTATCATATTGAGGTGTGATTTATTCCTCCATGCCAGAAATGACTTATAGATCATATTATTAATGAAGAAGAACCATATGAACAAATTATATCAGTTTCAAGTGTGTTGAATTTCTTTTTTTTACTAAAATGACAGATTTAAATAATAAGACACACATGGAGTGATATCGGTCCCACTGTGCATTATGTAGCGAAAAAACATATTCCTATATATTAAAAATCATTTATGAATCATCTTCCTAATGTATCTAAACAATATAAATGTGTTTTAAGAGTTCTGAGTTTTTATCTTTTCTTTTTTACTCAAATGTCATTTTAAACTGAAAACACTCACATTGAGTCATACAGCTCACATCGTGTATCAGTTTGATGTTATACTGATTCTTACAAATCAAAAATGTCATAAGAATCTTTTTACTAACGAAAAAAAGACAATATGAGTGTTTTTGATTAGTTCTTTAGCGAGGGACACACTTTTTGAACAAAAATGTCTACTTTGACTAATAAAAGACACTTTGGGACATATTGGGATTACTTTTTATTAGATTGATGTGTGGCTAATTCCTACACATGAAACATGACATATAGATAATTTCTCTAAATTATTGAGTCAAACTAAAATAATTTTTGGTTTTTAAGTATGTCACTATTGTTTTTTTAAGAAAATTTTGAATTTTTAATAAAACGATTCACTATGATTCATACGTGTCACAATGTGCATTCTATTAGGGTGTTTCAGATTCCTACATATCACAAATGACCTATTGATTTTTTTAACAATCAAAACAATATGATTATGGTTTCTTTGTTTTGATTATGTTACATATCATTTCTTCTAAAATTTTATTTTAATATGAAAAAAGACACATTGAGTGATACCTATCATATCATCTATCTTTTTGACATTAGACTAATACATATTAATCAATAATAGAATATAAATCCTTTTTCCTAATGTATCAAGACAATATGAGAATTTTCCCTTGATTTTTAGTGAGTGCTAAATTTTTTAAACTAGAATGTAAATTTTACACTCATAAAGAGTAATTTATTCATATCCATCGCACTGTTTATCATATTTTGGAGAATCTAATTCTTAAATTTAATAAATAGATTATGGATTGTTTCCCTAATGTCTCAAAATAATCATAAGGACTTTTCTTGGTTCTGAGAATGTCCCATTTCTTTTTAATAAAATTTTTATTTTAATTAAATTGATACACATGAAGTAATTCTAGACACAAAATTCTTTATATTGAGTTAAAAATGATTTTTACACATTAAGAATCCGTTGTTGGTCTCTATCCGATATTAAGAAGTCAATATGAATCCATTTTTTTGGTTTTCAGTATGCCACTTGTTTATTTTTTCTAAAATGACATTTATATCAAAAAACACTCACTTTTAGTTATATCAGCCGCATCATGTGTCGGTTTCACATGATATTGAATCCTATATTTTAGAAATTACATGTGAATAATTTTCCTAATGTATTGACACAATCTGAGCTTGGTTTCTCAGTTTTCATTGAGTTACAGCTATATTAAACTAATAGATCAATTATAGAGTGATAATGAACACTTTGAGTCACACTTGGAACACTGTGTATTATATTAATGTCTGGTTTGTTATTATATATCACAAATGAGTTATGGATTGTTTAAATAATGTATCTAAACAACAAAAATCTATTTCCTCAGTTTTGACAGTGTCCATTTTCATTTTTACTAAATCGTCAATTATAAATAAAAATTCACACATAGATTCATATCGGTCACACCTTTTGTCAAATTTGGGATCATATGATTCCTAGACATCAAAAATGATTTATGAATTTTTTTCCTAATGATTAAAAAAATCTGAATGGTTTTTTTTGTTTTTGAGTATGTCACTTTCCTTTTTTACTAGAGTTTCATTTCAAAATGGAAACACACACATTGAGTCATGCGAGTCACATTTTATATTCGATTGATGTGATTCTGGTTCCTACATGTCAAAAGTTTAATAATAATTATTTAACTAATGTATCAAGATAATATGATCAAGATTTATGGTTTTTAATGACTTACATATGTTTTTAACAAAAATGTCAATTTTACACTAATTATAGATACTTTGAGTCATAAAGAGCACACAATGCATTTGATTTATTTGGGGATGATTTATACATGTCAAAAATGAAATTTGGATCATTATTATAAATTTTTAAAATTATAAAAACATGTTTGTTCAGTTTTTAGATTTTCAATTTTTTATTTTTATTACAATATTTTTTTTAAAATACACACATTGACTCATACAATTAACATTGTGAATAATATTTAGTTCCTGACATATTCTACACATCCCAAGTAGAATATGGATCATTTTCACAAAATTATAAAATTAATCGAAAAGTTTTTTTATTTGTTACGATATGCCACATTTAATTTTTTTTACCAAAACATCATTTTGAACTAAAATTATGCACTTACTGTCATATTGGCCATGTCATGTGTTGGTTTGACTTGAGATGATTTGTGCATTTTAGAAATGAAATATGAATTATTTACCTAATGTATCATAGAAATTTGAGTGTGTTTTCATGGATTTCAATGAGTGAAACATGTTTTGAACTAAAATATCAATTTTGGACTCATAAAGGAAACATTAAGGCATACTATAAACATCATGTATCAAATTGAGTTGTTACTGATTCCTACACATCATAAACGGATTATGTATCATTTATAATGTATCAAAATTATAAGAATGTATTTTCACTATTTTAATTGTGTCACTTTTCTTTTTTTACTAAAATGTGAATTTAAATAAAAAGACAAACATATAGTCATACAGGTCCTATAGTGAATCAGATTTAGGTGTGGATAATTCATGAATATCAAAAATGACTTATTGATAGTTGTCATAAAGTGTAAAAAAATATAATCCCTTTTCTCTATTTCGAGTGTGATACATTTCTTTTTTTGACTGAAATTCAATTTTAAATTGGACACACACACATTGAGTCATATTGGTCACATCACATGCCCGTTTGACATGAGATTAATTCCTACACATAATAAATGACTTATGAATCATTTTACTAAATTATTGTGATAATATGAGCATGATCTCTTAGTTTCCAATTAGTTATACTTTTTTTCAAATATAATTATTTTAATCTAATTACATATAATTTAATTCATACCAGGAACAATATGTAATAGATTTATATGTGCCTAATTCCGATACCTCAGAATTGACTTATGGATCATTTTTAATTTATCAATCCAATTATGATTATATTTATTTATTTTTAGTATGTAACAGGTGTTTTGAACTATATTTTTAATGTTAATCTATATTAATAATCATAGAGTTATACTGGAATTAAAATGATGAGACAATCATGTAAATAAGTAGATAGAAGTCACCTCTTCACGAAGTCTGTAAACAATCCTGACACCTAGTATGCTATCCATTAAAATATAAAAAATCATTTTGCTCATTCGAATATGTGGACTATCAATCATCCTGTTAGTAATGGAAAATATAAATAAAAATATTATAATTAATTTTTAAAATGTTAATTTATTTTTCACTAAAAATACCTTTATTGGGTGCTAGTTTATTGATGGAATATGATTTCATTCATAAATTTACTAACATAATAACTACAATATTTTCTATTAGTTTATTTTTTACAGAGAAAGAAAATTGTAAAAAATAAGGTATTTGTTTAGATATATGTTTTGATAGTGAAGTCATATTATATATACAGTAATAGTTTTCTAGTTGTAGAAGTAGATAGGTTCCTTGTGCTCATAAAATGTCATCGGTTAATGCTTTCTATGATTTTCAAACATCAACCAATAATAACAGAATATTATTTAATACATAATATAAAATTTAAAACATTATGTTTATTTGTATAAATATTCTTTTAGTGTATTATAGATTGACAAATTTCATTAAGTGTGGTTGGTTTTTTGTGTATCTATTAATTGAATCTCAGAAATTTATCATTGTAGTATCCAAATTCATTTCATTGAGTAAACAATTACTCTTAAAAAGGAATAATTAATTAAATTAATGAAAATATATTTTATATGATTAAATTATAGAATTTTTTCCCTACACCATGGGTATTAACAAGTTTCAATAATCTATATGTTTCCGTTCAATAATTGTGGTAATTTTTTCAAACATTGCATCAAATTTCTATCCTGTGAATGATTATTATTCTGTAGATGTGAGGTGAGGATAAATGAGTCTAAATTTATATTCACATGGATTTCCCTTCATACTATTTTTATATATACACATGTTAAAAAATTAATAGTATTTAGTAGTAAATCATTTATTTGGAAGATGAAACTAGAAAACATGCATCATATATACATTTATAACTAAGATTCCTAGAAACTACAGAGTGATAATTTCATTCACACCATTAGGACAGATATATTCTATAATGTCCTCTTCGTATATTTATTCCTCAAAATCAATTATGACTATATCATACCTTTATAATGTTGCATCCAAATTAACCTATAATGTTATTAAAGAAGAATGTTTTACCATAATGATAACTTTTCTTTCAAAATATCATTTTTATTGGTTGGATGATCATGTAGATTATTTGGATTCGGCCTTAAATTTCACCCCATCCTTTTCTCCTTCTTTAATAATAGTAACAAACTCATTCCTTTTTTCATTAATTGTTAATTTATTGTAATAAAAAATATATATTTTAATGGAAACCTCTTTTTTGTCATGTATTTTTACATGATTATATGACTATTATGTGAATGTTCAAGTAGAATTCTCAACTCTATGAACATCCAAATCATCATGTGTAATAAGTAGTTATGTTCTTGGCTTATGAGTTATATGATTCCCCAATCTCCAATGAAATATGGGATGTTATTATCTGTGTAAAATATATCCATGGATATTGTACATGGAACCCCTCACTATAAAATGTTGGGTGAGTTTACATAGATATAAATCTTGTTAGTTTTTACACTATGTAATATCAGTACAAGAAAGGTATCAATGTCTTCCTGATTAACAATGTACAATTGTTTTTGGAAAAAATAATTACATATTATATGATAGTCCTTTGAGGTGTGTATCTTTCTTCAATTATTGTGGGGGTGGGGGATTATCACGTAGAGGTGATTGTCTTATTATTTCATCTCTAAGATTCCATCCTGAAACATTTTCTATCAAATCAGACTACCAATTATGTTTTTTATTAAAGATTATATTATCACGCATTCATATATTCTATTTTGTTATATTTATCACTATTTTCAATTCATTTATAAAAATATGTTTCGGTGACACCCCAAAACCCACACCTCTGCTGGGTCCATACAGATTTGGACGCTTCTAGGACACCTATAGTAGATTTTCATCAGGTACCACTGATGATGATTCATGTGTCTTAGTTTGATTATAAATATAAAATAATTTTTTATAATATTTATGTAATAAAAAATTTAAAGTAAAAAATTATAATTATTCCAAACATGGACATGAATATAAAACTTTGGGTTTTTTGATATATTATTATCCTATTATTATTTACATGATCCTCCCCGCAAAGAACTTGAAATGGGTTGGAATTGGATTTGGATTTGTATTCATCATTCTGTATATAAACAACTTATCATAATGTACTTGAATGTTCATCTCCTCATGAGGGCCAATAAACACATTCCACAATATTTTAGTTTATTAGGGGTGTATAAATCTATTTTTAATGTGAGATTATTTTCCCTTCAAAATCATTGAGATGATACTTCATAATAATTTTTTAAAAACCACAATGAGCCTTTCTAGACAGAATTAATGTATATTTCATTCTGAACTCATATACTATATATGAACATTGTGAGGGATAATGAAAAGTTAATTTAATGTTTCATTAATTTATATTATTGTAAAATAAAAAATATATAATATAATGAAATCAAAATATCTTCTGGAATTTTTTCCATAAGCACTAGAATATCATTATGCCACTAATCTAGATCAACCATCACATGAATTTGAGTGTTGAACCCAATGAAAATACTCAACATTGACTTGTTCGTGATAACAGGCCAGAAACATGAATTCCAACCATCCTCAAATTTTATTCTTTTGACTGTCAACATAATATTTTTAGTTAAAAACATTATTACATGGTGTCTCTATTTTTTTAGGACACTGGTTGTTCACCATCTACCATATTGTTTTCTTCAACATAACTAATATGTTTTCCACTAGATTTCTAGCATCATCATGTGAAGATGTTTATTGTTCCAATTTATTGGGGGAATCAACATGTTAAGAAACCTATTATTCCACATGATTGTGATCATTATCATGTGCAGAAGTAATTATATATATAATTGGATAAACATTTAATTTAGATTATGTAAATGCAGCAGCAAACATATAATAATATAAGGTAACACAATGTATGTCACGAAATTTATAAGATGATTATGCACTAATTTTTTGAAAAGTTTAGTACGATTTTACCACTAAATAAATTATTAAAATTCTCTTATTATAGTTTCCTATGAAATGTATGTTCTCATCAACATTGGGACCACTATGAAATGATTATGACAACCCAATGAAATGGTCATCCTTGGTTGAATTGACATCTAACTCTTAAGTGGTTTGGGTCAACTAAAGAATAATTAACCACTTCAGTTCTTAGTATCTAGAATGATAAATAATTTTTCTTCATTTATTCCATTATAAATGGTTTCTAATTGTACCCACAATTATTGAAATCCACTTTCCCAAATCCCAATATTTTTATTTTAACTATACTCCTATTATCAACTAACTTGTATTGGAAAATAATTACTTGAAATATTTTTTAATCAAACAACACTAATTTTTTAATGATTCCAAATTATTGAAATTAAAATAAATTTGATTTTTTTCCTTGGTACCAGACACATAGATCACATCATCAACATGAATATGTCCACATTGGTTTGTGGTACTGTGACCATAATTATCATTTTTTTAGAATGCAAAACCATTAATTACATTACCATTATAAGATAATACATGTATATTTAGTCCTATCGCTAGCCATAATAATCATTTTGAAATTAAATCTAGATTTTACAATAACTCCTTAAAAATGGTGTCTCAAAACAAACTTATAGACTATTTATTATGTTATTTTGAAATCCATATTTGATCCACTACTGGATTTAAATTCTAAATAACTATTTTGTGTGTTTTAACATATAGAAATCCTATAAAATAATATGACTAATTTGATTATGGGTCTTCTCCACCTATATAATTGTAATTTTGAAATCATTAATTACTAAAATTTCTTTACCTAATAGCCACCATATGTGATGAGATTTCATAAGATCAATGATTCCCACATTAGACAGGTTGTCGGTAGAGAACTCAATTTATCCCTAAAAAAATATCACTCTACAATAAAAACTTCTTATGAATTTTATTTTTGAAATAAACTTTTAATAACTTCTTATACCATTCAATATGGTACATTCATATATAATTTATTTTACCACATAGTCAAATCTCTATGCCCAAATGAACTTTAAAATAAAAAATAAAATTAAAATATTATGTTGGGAATGGCACATTCCATTCACATAATTTTACATAAATTTCACTTTCGTGAGTTTTAAAATTCACCGGTTCTATTACATTGTTTTATATATCGTTTAAAAAAATAAATAGAGCTTGGTTGATGTGTGAAGTTATTTTATGGGGAAAATGTAATAAAATCTTACATGAATTAGATCATACATAAAAAATTGGCAATCATTTCATTTCAGAATCCTCAAAATTAAATCAATCATTGAAATAATGCTATTTATATTTTTAGAATAACATTATTTAACATTTACTTAATTCAATAAGTTTCAAAAATTATTGCTATCATTTCTAGGAAGATTGTAACTAGCAGTAGGAATAAAAGCCTATTTTCACTATTCATTAATGCAAACTCATCAAATATCCCCATGAAAATAATATCCAATATAGCCTTACTACTATCATTATTTCATTCGTATATAGTAATGTTACAATTATACGATAACATACATTTTCTTACATGCATGAAATTATTGAAAATCATAATTTAAAATAAATTCCATTATGGTAATTCAAGGAAAAATTGGACTTTTTTCAAAATGTTTTCTTATGGTTTTTCTAAAAAGGTTTTTCAAAAGCACTGCCCATGTCATTGAATTTTCTCAAATAGTTTCTCACCTATTCGTGGGGATAACACTGAAAATTTATTTGTAAATTATATTGAATTAAGTTATTTGAGAATGGTATTATTGTCATAGTGGTATAAATCAATGATGTCCAAGAAACAGATTCTTCAATGAATGTTTAAACCTAATTCAATGCGTACCTTTTTCAAAAATGGAATGCCCTTTAGTTCAATTATATCAATATCCTGAAAGCTTCCATAATAAGAAATTCATTTATCATCCTAGAAATCAAACATCTCAATAGAAAATCGTAATTTATGTATGTATCATACAATGTAACACCTAAAACTGAGGATAATTTCAAATATTTGATCAATGGATCCAAATAACCATTAATATAATTACCTGGTTGTTTTTTCTTGGATATAATAAGAGATAACAAAATGTGTTTCCATTTTATGCATAACGATGATCGAATGTTATAATTTACCATCATAACAGACCATGTATTGTGAGTTATTCTATCAAAACTAAAAACATTCACTTCAAATGTAGATAGTTCTTGATGAAGGTTTCTCAGCTCACCTTAAAATTCCTGATATTGTTGATCAGTTTTTTCCACTAAGGGGAGTCAATTGGGTGATGAAAATTACAATATTTAATTAATTTATCTATAAGAAATTTTAATTTACATGAAGCCTACTAACATTCTTATATGTACCAAAATCATATAATGGATATAAATTACATTAAAAATCTCATAGTAGCATATTTATCTTTCTTGTATCCAGACACAACACACTTTGGGAATATTTTTAGTGATTTATGTTCCTTATGAAAAAGTAATTAGTTATTTGTATATTGTTAATTATTTCAGAGATAATACCCATTCAACATAGAATATTATAGTGTCATATGTTTGTAAAGGAATCACATTATATTCTAGGATTAGATCATTCATCGGAGAATGCAGTTCAATAATACTAGAATCACTCAATCTATTTACAGAATTTATATTATATAGATTAATTATGGCTAACAATGTTATATATTAGGTACAACTAGAATAAAATAGTTTCATTTTACAACACATTAACAACACAAAAAAATTTGGATAACCATGATGTTCATCATCAACTATCATTAATATTTCCTTAATATGAATTTAATCAATTTTCAAGCTTAAAATCATATCCTCGATACTGTCTTCATCTTTTTTAACACCTGTAATCATATCATATGATCGATAATACATAGTGTAATCCATCTAACTGGAAACATCCAATGATTCCCAATGATTAGTCCAATTTTTATAACGTCGATCTATTCCATGAAAGATCATATATCCATACAACACCCCTAGACTAATTAATCATTAATAAAAACAACATAATAGTTGGAAATGTATTTGAAAAGTGTTATATGAATTATCCTTTAAAAACTATAGTAATACATTCACTCCATCCCCAAATTGTTTCCCTATAATTATAATCCAAAAAATTTTAATTCATATCGATACTATTTGAGTTAGTAATAATAATATCTAAAAAATAAATAAATATCCCCAAAGTATGATATTAGATCCCTTAAGAGGACATTGTTATATATTCATTTATGCTTTATGAGGCCATTATTTTAAGATAATATGATCTTAATGTAGTGTATTGAAATTGTTTTAGAGTGCTGGGAATCATTGATGGAAAGAATTGTTAATTATATATAATGCTAATAAATTTATAATTAAACATTTTTCATTTTAAGAACACATTGAACAAGAAAACTTATATAAGATTATTATGAAAGAGATTAATATGGTGGTTGATTTGATGTTTATTCATTTCTTCACATGATACATGGTGGTTTGGGTGGTGTTTCAGTGATAGAATTCTTAGGCAGGGAAGATAAACATTTATCAGAGGATAAAATTGTTGATAGGTACCAATTATATGGTCCCCAAAACCCAAAATTTGATAAAACTCATGAATTTAAGTACAACTATTAAAAAATATCAATTTTGTGTTCCCAATATATTGTAATAACCAAAGAACAATCTATTTTGGGTTTCGAAAATGTGAATAATTTAAAACATATTCACTGAGATGGGATGACGACTCTATGAACAATAATTCATGTTTTATAAATATATATAATCCATCTTATATCTTTTGAAACATATTTCAAGGATTTTTCTAAGAGGAAAATAAAATTAGTTACATAACATGCCATTAATGTGATTAAATGTTGGATATATTGTAATTTTGACTACAAATTTCCAAATTTATACATAAAAGTAATGTGAAAATTAATATGATTTAACAAGAAGTGCACAAATGAAAGAAACTAAAACGTTTATAAACCATATTTCTTCCTTATATTGAATGGATAATAATTTATAAAAACATAAAATGATAAATATATTAGCTAAATTAGATTGTGAAAATGTTTTGATTATGAAAATGAAGTTGAATCATTATGTAAATGAGAGGTGGTTTATAGAATTTAAAAGATAATTATGATGCTTTCCCGGGTGATAAATATAATAGTTATTAAAATGAGTAAAATTTTAAAATGATGAGCTCTCTTTGGGATCAACATATCTTTTGGAAATGAAAATATTAAAATTATTGGGGTTAGTTTGTCTGTTAATGGAAAAAAATGGTTAGAATTTGTTGATTTTAATCCACAAGAGAAATAATGAAACACAACACTTTTGTTCCTCTTCCCCAAATTGGGATTTCATTCCAAACCCTCACTCATAAATTACCTAATTATGTTGATGCAGTGGGAATTTTTGGGTAACTGAAACATATCGGATGAGAATGTCCTGTATGAAAAGTATCGGTCACCCAAAAATTAACACTCCTTTCAATTTCAATGCTGAACTAAGTGATGGACAAGAAGTTTTTGATGGTTGTCTCATATCAGGTATGCATGAGGGAGGTAACAATTTCATAAAATCATTTGTGGAAAAATCTAAAAACACAAAATGAAGAACTAAATATGTGGAATTATTAATGGGGAATAATAAGCCATGTACCATGGGATTTGAATGTTGCAATTAGTCAGAAAGAGAGATCGGTGCATCAAAGGATAGTGGAAGAGATTATGTGTGGAATCCTTGGAGAGTAGTAGTGAGGGAGAGCAGTGGAAATGGGGAGAGGTGGATAGGGAAAATGGTGGTGAGGGAGCGTGTTGTAGAGAGAGAGAGAGAGAGAGAGCATCGATGAGGGGGAGAGAGCGGTAATGAGGTTTTAATTCTACAAGAGCATGAACAACACATGGAAATGAGTTCATTTAGTGTTAAATTTATAATATATTGATGTGTTTTATCAATTTTCATAAAATAACTGATAAAGTGGGGGTTTATCCATGCATTAATAATAAGAATTCAAAATTCCCACTTTAGCGGTGCTTTTCAACCACTGATAATGATTGATCTTTATGAGCCCTGGTAAAGTGCATATAACAAATATATACAACTGTACTGCTATTTTAGTACTGATAATGATATGTTTTACCATGGAATCGCTATTAATGATAATGACCTTTATAATTTATCATAATATTACAATTAATATAATTAAACCAAATTCATAGTCTATAATTACAAATAAATATGAATTTATATACTTCTAAATAAATATATATAAAATTATAAATATATTTATGAATTGTAAATATTTTTTATTTAGATACTTATAAAATATTTTAAATATCTATAATTCAAAATAAATAATTATATATGGACAAATTCCCTCTCATGAATTGAGAGACTCTCTCTGTTCAACCTATAGGCCATGATTTGGATTCATTCATCACAAAATGAGATAAAGATATCATTAAACACTATCAAATGTTTGCAACATGTGGTATGGTGCATCCTTGGATAGTTTTTTGTTGTGAAAATGGTTATCCAGGTGATGAATTTCACATGTCATTTGATGGTGAGAGACACTTATCTAGAAATTTGTCTTTTAAAATACCCATCGATTGTCAGTTCTCTAGATCCCACAATATAACCCCACAACACTGAGTGGGGTTCATGATGGTTGAGAAAGGGTGGAGTAATTTATGATGTTCTGACATTGGAGGCCCAAAATGATGATGGGGTTGATGAATTGATGGTCGTTGGGTTTCCTGATATAGGCTGGTAGGGATCTTGCCTCACCGGAAGCAAGAAGATGCATGTAACTGGCATTGGGGATACATGCCATGTGGCTTGAAACATGAACATAACCACAATGGTGTGTGGATGATGTTTTGAGACAACAATTGGTAAGGTCCTCCTGGAGGCTGGTGTCGGGATCCGGAGGCTGACCTATGCCAGGGATGGTGATTGAGTTTGGGATCTCAGTGGGATCAAAGGAGGTTCCCTAGGATGGTATCTTTTCCTAGCTGAGATGGTAGTGACCTTAGTGTATGTTGGCGATGTCATGGGGCGCAGGATGGGGGAGACATCAAGTGTTGGAGTGAGTAGACCTAGAGTCGTTGGATATCAGATGGTAGTAGGATGAGTGGATTTGGAATAAGTTTGATGTGATGGGGATGACCATAAGGTGTGGCGTGTTGGAGACAAGGTCCTTATTGGGAACATGAATGAATTTTTTGATGGGTATTTAAGACTGTTTCAATTGGGCCCATGGCCTAGACCATGTTTTACAAAAACGAGATGGTGAAAGTGGTTTCAGTGTGATGACTGATTGTGGTTTGGAAAGCCTACAAGAGGTTATCGGGTACCACAGGCTGCTAGTGGTATGAGACGCCGATGGTGAGAAACTCCCACTGATGATGGGTAGGCTAACACCAATGCTGATGGGAATTATGTTAGACCCTGATCATGCATGGAATGACACTGAAGGGCATGACAATGTCATGAAGTGATCTTTTTTTCAACAGTCAGTAATTGTTGGTGTTTTGTCAAAGGTGAAAAGTGGGTGGAGTGTTGTTGGTCATCCTCACTGATGTAGTCATGTGTGTGAGGACTTCATGATCGGTAGTTATCGAATAGTATGTTAGGCACATCTTCCAATGCATGGTTTTCTTGTCCATGAGGTAGTTTTTATGTGGGATTTCAAGCCATTCATTATGGGTCTACAGATTTGGATGTGTGGGTCTTTTGGCCAATTCCTGTTTTGGTCGTGCTTTTATGCCACATTCTTTTCTGATGTTGTTTTTTCATTTTATTAATAAATTTTAGGGCTGAGTAAACTCAGTACATGAATCATCTTTGTGTAAACCAAAAAAATGTTCGTATAATTAAAAATATATTAGAACAATTTCCAATATATATTTATAATTATAATTATAGATATATTTTTATAATTATAATTATATTAAAAATATTTATAAATAATTTAATATAATTAAAAATATATTTGTATAATTTTAAATATTTTTATATAATTATATTATATAATATATATTTATTAAAATTTAAATGTTTATAATTATAAATTTAATAAATATATATATTATTGAAGTGATTTATTTTAATTTTATAATTATTTATAAATATATTTATATTTATAATTATTTAAATACTTTATCGAATAAAATAATATATTTTTATTTTCAAATATAAATATAAATATATATTTATATGTATTTATATAATTATAAATATTTTTATATTTACATAAATATTTATTAATATATAAATATGAATCATTATAAATACAATTAAAATATTTTCTATTTAAAAATATTTATTATAATATTAGAATTTTTTAAATATATAGTTTATTTATTTATTATTATATAGAAACATTTCGAATATTTATATATATATATATTTATAATTATTAATATATCATTTTATAAATATAGTAAATATAAATTTATAAATATATATATATATATATCGATATATTTATTTATAAACATATATATATATATATGTGTGTGTGTGTGTGAAAATATAATTATATATAAAATTATATACATTTATTTAGAAATATTTATTTATAAATTTTTTTTAAATATATATTTTCATTATTCTTAATGAATATATAATCATAAATACTTGGATGTTAAAAATGAGTGAAGTTAAATAATTAAAAATGAAGAGGTATCGAAAATATTACAAAATAGGATATAAGTTTTATTAATTATAAAAATTCAAAAATAATTAAAAGTATATATATATATATTAAAATGATGATTAATTCATATTAAAAATATTAAAACATATTAAATAAATATGTATAAATTTTATAAAAATAATAAATTTCAAAAAATATAAAAAAAATAATATATACGAAAAAATGCTAAAAATAATAATATTTGTTGAAATAGTTTTAAAAAATATTAACTAACATTAAATAATTTACAATATATATTTACTTCTTAAATTAAAAAAATAATAAGAAACCATTTAAATAAATTAATTATATAAATTTCTAAAATATTTTAAATTGTACAACTTCATATGAAAAATGAATAAATTCTAATTATATAGAGTATAAAAATATTGAAAATATTTCTTATTAAAATATAAATATGTACAAAAAATTAATAAATACATTGAAAGAATATTTATTTTATAGGTAAAATATGAAATCATGATCATTTTTTTGATAAAGCATATTAATCCACACAGTTTGATAAACATGATTATCAATTTCTCCTTTATATCAGCTAAGTATGTAATATAAGATTTATTTTAACTGTGTACAATAGCCATTCTGTAATAACTAAATTACAAACAAATTAATTTTTGCCACATATTAATTAAAAATACATTATAATATTTTTATAATCATTTTTCCGTATATCAAGGTGTTACAATCATAATTAAATGGTGATATTCCTATGGATTTAAAATGATTCTGAAAATTTCATGTAATTCTAATCAATCACTACTCATATAATGATTTCTATTAGTACAAACCAAGATCCATTGGTGCAAATATATGAAAATTATAATTTGAAATAGCCTGAAAATTTTCGTTTCCCATTACAAAAACTGAGAATGTTTCTCGTATTTCATTGGTAGCTACTTATAAATTGGAAATTTTGGCTCTTTTCTCTATGCTGTTATTCTTTTTCTATGTGATGCCCTATTACACAGTCTTATAGGCCTTGTCTAGGACTGACCATTAATATAATTAAATCACATTAGTATATATTTTTTAAGTTCATATCACTATCATTAATACAAATCCTTATTTATCCAGTAGAGGTTGTTATCATCTCTGATAAGTCTACATTTATCAGTGCACATTTGAAGTGATGTTGAAGGTTGTCTTCTATCAGTGCTAAAAAAGGATAATAAAAGGTTACATTAATCGGTGGTAAAATTGATTTGTTAAAATTTAATACGAATAATTTATGTTATTCTTACATATTTATATATTTTTAATTGTCATTTAATTAAAAATATGTATGTATTTTTATAAATTCAATGAATATATATATTAATTTATAATTATTTATAGTTATTAATAAAATTATTTTATATTTTAAATTACATAGATACTATAATTAATCGGATAATTACAAATATCGTAAAATTAGATGAAGAGAATGAATGGTGTAACCACTCATATCTAGAATGGGATTTGGTAGCGAACAATAGGCCATCCCAACATGAAAAAGGTTTTTATGACCAAACTAAAATAGATTTCATATGAACATATGCATATATATATATATATTGTGAGTTCACGAATTCTTAATGCATATTTAAATATTTTTATGAAATATTTATATATTTAACAAAATAATAATGTTTTTAATTATTATTAATAAATGTAAAGGTAATTAATTAATTATATTTTTTGTATAGCCGTGGGGGCTTGGTGGAGTTGGTTATAGCTGTGGAGTCTGTAACCAAGGTTCTGGGATTGAGTCATTGCTATACCAATGTCTATAATGCCTGAACAAATCACTTCATGGACCCTCTACCCCAAGAAAAATTGGACTGAAAACCCATGATTCATTACACATGGACCTATGGATGGAACTCACTTAAAGGTTCTTGGTGGTTGGAGACGGTCCTCTGATACCTTGTAACCCCATTTTCCTAAAAAACTGGGTGGGCATTCATTTATAGTTGGGGGATTACCAGAGTGGTAATGGCTCACCGTAATCTTATATCAGACCTGGGGTTTAGATCCATGTGGGATAAAATTCTTGCATGTAGGTGATTTCATAGGAATGATGCATGACGTGGGTAGGTGGTGACATGTGCATGGTGATGCAGACATTATGATAGAGGTGTGACGCTTCACTGGTCCTTCAAGCATGTCAACGGGCCATTGGTCTATGTAATGGGCTTCATTCTCACTAGTCATTCTGGCTCTGTATTGTAAAAATATTGTTTGATTGGTGGGCTATCAATTGGGGGGGAAATAACCTTCTCTTCCGACATGTGTGTGGTGTGTGTGAGTGTAACATCCCAGGTAAATGAATAATAAGATATTTTCATATTTATTAATATTTGTGAATTAAATATTAATTTTACTTTAAAATGGTTGCTATGTTCGATAGCGTACCCGATACGCAACAACGTGTTTCTTTGGAATCTTACGTTGCACACTAGTAATATAATATTATTTTTTTAAATGGTAGTTAACTCTTAGCCATTTTAGTGATGGGAATGAACGAAACTAAATACAATATGAATATATGTGTTTTTATATGTATTTAATTTTATCCAATAAAAGTTAGAGGCTTAAAATGAGAAGGAATATAATTTTAAGCATAATTTACATTAAAAAGCCGATTTACCGACTTTTAATGGAGAACCCTTTTTAAATATAGTTTTAGTCACTTTAATAAATTCTAATTATCCAAATAAAATCCTTATTTATATTGGGGACATCAAATTTTACTTTGGGTAATTATTTGGTATTTTTCTGATATAGTTCATTTTTAATGAATAGTGAAAAATATTGCATTTTAATTCAAAAGTGCCATTTAATCTAATTGATTTATATGGTTAGATTATCTTTTTAGATGGTTTTAAGGTGAAATTGAAATATATTTTTACCATTTAATCCAATATTGGTCATTGGAATTAATTTTACTATGAAATTAGACATAAACAAGTATTAATCTTTTGATAGTTATTGTTTCTTAAAAACAAGCAATTTATTTTAACAACGAGAGTAAAATTTTACATTAATAAATACCAATTCTATGTTTTGTATTTGGAAAAATGGACATCAATTTTGAATTCTCAATATGAAATAATGCTTAGGTGAATTTTTGATATTTTTCTGAAAACATTAATTTTTGATGAATAGTGACACCACTTAGTGGTAGTTAAAAAACAGACTTTTTCATTTAAATGAAATTTTACCACTTCTATGAATTGAATTTCAAAAATCCGAAATACATGGTTTTTATCATGAAGTATGATGTAGTTCATTAAGATGAAAATAATTTTTGGTGAATAGTAACTTTTGACTTTTATTTACCGCGGTTAAAGGTAAATAAGGTAATTTAAGTTTAAAAGAATATTATAATAATTAAAAATTATCTTAACACTTATCCTAAACTTATTGTTGGAGTCATTAACGACCATTGGAATCATTTGGTCGATTTTGGGACCCCATTGAGCCACTTGGGAGTGAAAATGACAATTTAGATTAATTAATTTAATGTAAAGGCCAAAATGACACAAACAAAAATATTTTAGTAATTGATTTTCATATGGTGTTATATAAGTCCTATTTTCGACTATAAATATTATTTGGAATTCTAAAATTATTTCCTATATCATGTTATTTTTTTAATAATTTTTAGACATCAAATAAATTAAATTATTTATGAAACAATAATGATGCAACATTTACCTCATTAATAAATGATTTAAATAAATAAGATTATAATAATTAAAATAATATCTGAGACATTTCAAATTCTTCTTGGATGATTTTATTTCGACCGTGACTAATATTATCTTTGAATATAATTATTGTTGGACCATTAGAAGCCAAATATCAGTATATAATAAAATAATTGTTTCACACTTTCCAAAAGAGCCCCTCCTCCCCCTTATAAAAGGATACCACTTTTAACCAATTACTCACACCTCTCAAGACATTTGGATCATCCAAACTATACCCAATTAAGCTCTCAACATCCCACTCCTCAACTTAGAAGCCTTACTTTAGGAGGAATCCACTTTTAGAAGTCCTTTGGTTCAAACCAATGGGAGTTACCCAAATTAACGGTAACAATTTCTCTTAAATTGTTTTCTCTTATTTTACGTCTCCAACCCCTAAACTCTTTTTATTTCCTTTATTTTGTAACAACACCAGTATCCTCAATATAATAGGACGTTGTTATGATAATGATTCAAACTACACTTACAAAAACCTCAATCTAATGGATGAAGAACATAATGTTTTTGTGGATGGCAAACTAAGGCCTCACGAAACGATGATTGTTCAATTACATCTTACCGCCTCTCATGGTGGCCATTATGATGGAACTGTATTTATATATGATATATATTATGTTTATTATTTCCTTATGGTTCTGTACTTCACTTTTTATAGCATGCCTTTATGGTTTCCATAGTGGGTAAATACGATAATCTCATTTGAGGAAGTGAGGACTACCACCCCCTCAAAGTGATTTGATTCGTTAATGCCTTATATGGGATGTATAAATGATATAGTTAATAATATTATATATGATATTATACTGGAATTATAATATACCTATGTTTCATTATGTTTTAATTCCATTAAATTAAGAAATATAAATGAAAGTAGCGTTCATGCGTACGTACGGCTTACCGTCTCCATGAACGGTGCATTTCATTTCATACCTATAAATGTTATGTACTGTTATAAACACATGTATATACTGGATATATACGATATATATGATACCCAAATCGTGAATATCATTCTGGATATAATGAAACTTTTACCACATGAACAACATCTAATTATTAGATGTCCATTTTTGACTCAAGTACCAAATGTCGACATAATGGACATTATTAACACAAATGATTACATAATTATTATAACATGGTAATAAGAGATATAAAAGGAATAATAAACTTGAAAAAGGTTCTTAAGATAGTATAAATTAACTTTAGTTAATTATTCAGGAGATTAAAGAACGATCGAGTCATGTCAGACACGAGGTAAATGACTTCTTCTCAATCTCCTTTCATTGAGGAATATTTTGTTTTAATACACGACTTTCTTGTATATTATGACTAAACACCATTGATTTTTCAAAGGGAATATTTTTCTATGAAGAATTTAAATAATTGAAAAAAAGGAATGTTTTTTTTAACGTAAGTGGTTACAAAGACCTTTCTGCCACCACGAGTAGTATTTGATCTATGGCTTCCTCAACAAGACGTAATGTTTTTAAAAGAAAAAAAATACCATATACTCTTTTATGTATTTTTGGTATTCAAAATGGTTTTGAAAATTGTGTTTCTATTTCAATATATTTATGTGATATACTGTGATTGAAATGAGGAAATGTTTTCTTTACTTTATATTTGTTTCATGTCTTATGATTTTTAAATGGTACTTGGACATTTGACAGGTGGTTACGTGATAAACCATGTGATGGGTGGTTCCGTGAATACCCAGATGGTTGGTTAAGTTATAACCTCCAATGCATTGGGTATGGAAGTTAGCCGTATGGCTATTCCATTTAGTGAAATGTGTGGAAGTCGACCATATGGATCTCCCATTTAAGTATGTTTATGTCCCAACATACCTTTATATGTTATGTGTTCTTTATATGGGATTTATGGTAATCTTTTGGTTTCAAAAGGGTAAGTAATGATTTTTTTATTTAGTGAAGAGTATTTACTACTTCATAAAGGTGAAAAGTATTACTTATGTTAAAGTATAGATGGTTTAATTATTGTTTTGAAAAACTAACTGTTTTTTTTCTTTGTGTATCCCTTACTGAGATTTTTATGCTCATCCCGAGTTTTGAAATGTTTTTCATAGGACATAAAGTGGAATAGGGTCAAGGATGGGATCAATGAAAAGTTAGGTCATCTAAAACATGGAACTAGACATGACTCTTTTTTTTTCAAGAGTTCATGGTTTGTAAAAAAAAATTGGAAACTGAGTAGAAGTGTCTACTTTGTAATATTTTAAAATGTAATAGTTATGGCCTAACTCTCTAAAAATCTAAAACTGAAATGATCCTCAATGTGAATTATTCATTTAATTCAATATTATGTAAGGTTTAAGTTCGGGTATTATTGTTGGTATCAGAGTTCAGTTTAGATAACTTTAGGTGTTAGGGTATTGTAAAAGTAATATCCATAAAGTAATTTATGTTAATATTGAAATAATATAGCATTTCCAGATTACCATGTTTCTTCGCCTAAGATATTTCTATGTTCAGAATGGTTTTCCACAGAGGAAACAGGGCAGCTATGTTGGGACGACATCAGGAGGAAGAAAACCTTCCAAATCAGCAACCAGAGATGGTCGGAATCGGAACTGAATAGTTTGTTGTAGTGATGGAATAATTGAACCAGGCTATAAATGGTGGTGGTAACCATGTACGAGATCAGCCATATCAACCACATAGGAACATTTCAGCAGTGGAGCATTTCATGACGCAACAACCCCCATCATTCAGAGGATCATCTGACCCTATGATATTTGAAGGGTGGATTATGGAACTGGAAAAGAATTTCGATGTCATGGGTTGATCAGAACATCAAAAGGTTAGACTTGTTGTTTACCATTTTGAAGGTGAAGCTGGTCAGTGGTGTTCAATTTTAAAAAATATCAGGGATAGTGGGGAGATTTATGCTCTTGATTGACATGAATTCAAAGGTATGTTCCATGAGAAATATTTTCCTGAGGTGGTTCGTCTTAGGATGGAAAAACAATTCCAAGAATTGAGGCAGGAGGATGACTCCGTGGCTGGTTATGAAGAAAAAATCACTCGACTGGCAAGGTATGCTCCAAATTTCATACGAGATGTTGATAGTAAAATCAATCTTCATTACTTAGAACTGAAGCCACGATATCAAAGGGCTTTAGCTTCTCGTGAGGTCAAATGTTATGAAAAACTTGTTCGATGTGCGGAGAAGGAGGTAATGGAGTTTACTGATGAACGAGTGTTCTTTTAAAAACAACAGAATAAGACGTCCAGTTGGCAGGAAATGGGGAAGACTTCATCAAATAAGACTGGAGGTAAGAAAACTAAATATCCATCTTGTGAGAAGTGTGGTAAAAAGCATCCTGGAGAATGTTTATCAAAGACTAGAAAGTTCTTTCGGTGTGGTTAGTCTGGTCATATTGCTCGTAACTGTAAAGAAGATGAACAAGCATGAAATGAAAATCCATCGGTAAGACTTTTTATGTGTAATGAAATGGGTCATTATGAAAATGAGTGTCCAGAGAAGAACTCAACTGATGGAAAGCAGACATACTACAAGAAGAAAGGGGCGGCTAAATCCTTTGCAACTACTTCAGCAGATGTTGGTCCATCAAATGAAGTTGTATCAGTTACACCGTTTATTTGTTCAGATTATGCCAATGGGTTGTCTGATTCAGGGTATACAAACTTTTTCATTTCTGGGAAGTTTTCTAATAAATTTGGAATTCCATCTCATGATATGAATACAGAACTTACAGTAAAAACACCTCTAGGAAATGATGAGACAAAAAGAAAAGATAAGAACATTTATGTCCTTGTGTGAGGAAAGAATCTACTTGAAATCCATATTTCTTTGCCTCTAGTAGAGTTTGATGTTATTTTGGGCATGGATTGGATTTCTTTTTATCATGCTAAGATTAATTACAGAGCTAAATAGGATTCTTTTCAGAATGATTTATAGTTTGTGTACAAGAATGAACCCTTTCTTTTAATAACATATCAGGAAGCTGAGAAACTAGTAACAGATGGAAATGAATGTTACCGTGCACATATTGTTGAAAAAAAGGAACTGTTCAGATTAATGATGTGTCAGTGGTAAACAAGTACTTGGATGTTTTACCTAATGAGTTGTCTTGTATTACACTTGATCGGGAAGTTGAATTTACTGTTGACTTAGTTCCTATTGTTAAGCCAATTTCAAAACCCCCTTATCGAATGGCTCAAATTGAAATTTTAGAGTTAAAGAATAAATTTCATGAGTTATTATATAAATGTTTCATTTGACCTACCACGTCACCATGGGGTGCTCCTGTCTTGTTTGTTAAAAAGAAAGATGGATCAATGAGACTTTTCATTGATTATCGATCATTGAATAACATCACTGTTAAGAATAAGTATCATTTTCCTCATATCGATGATTGTTTTGATCATCTCCAGGGAGCATAGTATTTTTCGAAGATTGACTTGAGGTCGGGTTACGATCAGTTGAAATTAAAGGAAGTGGACGTTCCGAAGACCGTGTTTCGTACAAGATATGGCCATTATGAATTTGTAGTTATGCCTTTTGTGTTAACCAATGCACCTGCTGTATTCATGGATCTTAGGAATAAAATTTTCTGGGAGTTCTTGGATAAGTTTGTGGTTGTGTTTATTGATGATATTTTGGTTTATTCCAAAAGTAAAGAGGAACATGAAAGTAATTTACGGTTTTTCTTGAAAACCTTAAAAGAAATTAAATTTTATGGGAAATTCAGAAAGTGTGAGTTTTGGTTACAAAAAATTTTATACCATAGTCACATTGTTTCAAAAAATGGCACAATTGTTGATCCTACTAAAACAAATGTTGTTGAAGAATGGCCAAGACCAAAAAATATAACCGAGATTTGTAGTTTTCTTGGTTTGGAAGTTTATTACTGATGGCTTGATGAATATTTTACACGGTTATCTAGTCCAATGACTAAGTTAACTCGAAAAGGTGTTAAGTTAATCTGGACAAATGAATGTGATGATTTTTTTAGGAATTGAAATTAAGATTGGTGAATGCTCTAGTTTTGGCACTTCCTTTTAGAAATGGTGAATTTAATATCTACAGTGATGCTTTGTTGAAAGAACTTGGTTGTGTCCTAAGGCAAAAGGATCGGGTAATTGCTTATGCTTCACGTCAGTTGAAACCACATGAGTTAAATTACCCTACACATGATTTTGAATTAGCTATTGTTGATTTTGCATAAAAATTTTGGAGGCATCATTTGTATGGAGTAAAATGTGAAATATATACTGATCAAAAAAGTTTAAAGTATATATTCACTCAAAAAGAATTGAACATGAGACAAAGGGGATGGATAGAATTAATCATGGATTGTGATTTCACGATCCATTATCATCCTGGAAAAGAAAATAAAGTGGTCGATGCTTTGAGTCAAAAAAAAGTAAGGTCTCATTAGCCATGCTATGTTTGAAATGAGATCCATTGTTTTTTGATTTGATGAACTTTGGCATAGAATTTGTTGCTGATGGAAATTATTTTGTTTTGTTTCAGGTGTCAGTAAAATCATCTCTATCATACATAATTAAGAAAGCGCATAAAGAAGACAGTGAGTGGCAGAAAAAGGTAGAGTTGGTTCAGAAGGGTATGTTTCCTGAATTTAACGTTGATAATGAATGTGTTTTGAGGCTTGGAAAGAGATTATGTGTGACTTTTGATTCACAGTTGAAGAATGAGTTGTTATGTGAAGCTCAAATTTCTCCATTTTCAGTTCATCCTAGTAGTACTAAGATGTATATAGATCATTGGGAGTATTACTGGTGGGATGGAATGAAAAGAGATATTGCTGATTTAACTGTGAAGTGTTTGACATGTCAGCAGGTCAAAGCAGAGCGACAGTTACCGAAAAGAATGTATCATCCTTTACTAGTGCCAGAATGGAAATGGGAAAATATATCCATGGACATAGTTGTGGGATTACCAAAGACATATCGAGGTAATAATGCAATCTGGGATATAGTTGTTTGATTGACTAAATCTGGTCATTTCATTCCTATTCGAGATACCCTGTCTCTAGATCAACTTGATCGGTTGTATGTTAAAGATATAGTCGAGTTGAAAGGGGTTCCCCTCTCCATTTTATCTGATCGTGATCCTAGGTTCACTTAAAACTTTTGGAAAGGCCATCAGAAGTCATTGGGTACTGAATTAAATATTAGTACAGCTTTTCATCCTCAATCAGATGGGCAGTCAGAATGAACAATTTAGACCATGGAAGATAGGTTACGTGATTTCTCGATGGATTATCAGGGAATTTGGGACCAACATATTTCTTTGGTTGAATTTTCTTATAATAACAGTTTTCATTCTAGTATGCAGATGGCTCCATTTGAGGAATTATATGGAAAGAGTTGTCGAACTCCAGCTTTTTGGGATGAAGTAGGTGAAATGAAGCTGATGGGACCAGAATTTGTAGAAGATATGGTAGTGAAAGTTTAGTTGATTCAGAATCACATGAGAATAACTCAGAGTATACAGAAAAGTTATGATGATAACCAGAGGAAGGATATTTATTTTGAGGTATGTGATCATGTCATTCTCAAAGTTCCTCCAAGGAAAAGTGTGATGCGTTTTTGGAAGAAGGGAAAGTTGAGTCCGAGGTTCATTGGACCTTATGAAATTATGGAGAAAGTTGGATCAGTTGCATATAGAGTGGATTTACCTCCAAGTTTATCACAGGTACACAATGTTTTTCATGTTTCGATGTTGAGAAATTATATGCCATATCCATCTCATGTTTTGAGTGCAGAGGTACTTCAGTTGGAAGAGAATATCTCTTATGAAGAACTAACAATTCAGATACTTTACCATAGAGAGAAAGTGTTGCGGAATAAGGTAATTAATCAGGTAAAGGTTTTGTGGAAAAACCATATGGTTTAAGAGGCAACATGGGAATCTGAAAATGCTATGAGGGATAAATACCCCCACTTATTTTGATAAGTCAATAAAAATTGCGAGATATAATTTCCAAAAGGGGGGAAGGATGTAACATCCCAGGTAAATGAAGAATAACATATTTTCATATTTATTAATATTTGTGAATTAAATATTAATTTTACTTTAATAGAGTTTCTATGTTTGATAGCGTGCCCGATACGTAACAACGAGTTTCTTTGGAATCTAACGTTGCATACTAGTAATATAATATTATTATTTTAAATGGTAGTCAACTCCTATCCATTGTAGTGACGGGAATGAACAAAACTAACTACAATATGATTATACATGTTTTTTAGATGTATTTACTTTTATCCAATAAAATCTAGAGGCTTAAAATGTGAATGAATCTAATTTTAAGAAAAATTTACATTAAAAGGTCGATTTACAATCTTTTAATGGAGAACCCTTTTTAAATATAGTTTTGGTAACTTTAAGACATTCTAATTGACTAAATAAAATTCTTTTTTATATTGGGGACATCAAATTGTACTTTGGGTAATTTTTTTGGTATTTTTCTAATAAAGTTTATTTTTTAATGAATAGTAAAAAATATTGAATTTTAATTCAATAGTGCCTTTTAATCTAATTTATTTATATGGTTATATTATCTTTTTAGTTAGTTATAATGTGAAATTGAAATATATTTTTTCCATTTAATCCAATTTTGTTCATTTAAATTAATTTCACTTTGAAATTAGACATAAACATGTATCAATCTTTTGATAGTTATTGTTTCTTCAAAACTTGATATTTGTTTTAACAACGAGAACTAATTTTTAAATTAATTAATTCCAATTTTATGTTTTTAATTTAGAGAAATGGATATCAATTTTTTATTTGGAATATCAAATACTACTTAGGCTGATAGTTTGGTATTTTTCTAAAAAACATCAATTTTTGATTAATTATTACACCACTTAGTGGCAGTTAAAAAAACTGACTTTTTCATTTAAATGAAATTTTACCACTTATGTGAATTTAATTTCAAAAATCCAACATACATGGTTTTTATCAAGAATTAAATTTTTTTTTATTAAGATGAAAATAATTTTTGATGAATAGTAACTTTTGACTTTTATTTACAGCAGTTAAAGGTAAATATGGTAATTCAAGGTTAAAAGAATATTATAATAAATAAAAATTACCTTAACACTTGTCCTAAAATTATTGGAGGAGTCATTAACGACCATGGGAATATTTGGGTCGATATTGGGACCCCATTGTGCCACATAGGAGTGAAAATGAAAATTGAGATTAATTAATTTGATGTAATGGCCAAAATGGCATAAACAAAAATCTTTTAATAATTAAATTTTATATGGTGTTATATAAGTCATATTTTTGACTATAAATATTATTTGGAATGATGAAATTATTTCCTATATCGTGGCTTTTTTTATAATTTTTAGACATCAAATAAAATAAATTATTTATGACACAATAATGATGTAGTATTTACCTCATGAATAAATGATTTAAATAAATAAGATTATACTGATTAAAATATTATCCAAAACATGTCAAATTATGGTTTGATGATTTTATTTCGACCATGACTCATCTTATATCCGAATATAATTATTTTTGGACCATTAAAAACCGAATATCATTATATAATAAAATAATAGTTTCACACTTTCCTAAAGAGCCTCTCCTCCCCCTTGTAAAAGGACACAACTTCTAACCATTTCCTCACTCCTATGAATCCATTTGGCACATCAAACCTCTTCCAAATTAAGCTCTCAACATCCCTCTTTCCCTCTTATAAGCATTACCTTAGGGAGAAGGAACTTCAAGAAGTCATTTGGATCAAACCAAAGAGAGTTACTCAAATTAAAGGTAATGGTTTCTCTTAAATTGTTTTCTTTTATTTTACTTCTCCAACCCATAATTTTTTTTTATTTCCTTTATTTTATAACATCACCAGTATCCTCAATATACTAGGATGTTGTTATGAGAATTATTCAATCTACACTTACACACACCTCCATCTAATGGATGAAGAACATAATGTTTCATTGGATGGAAAAATAAGGCCTCACGAAATGATGATTGTTCAATTACAACTTACCACCTCTCATGGTGGACATTATGATGGCACTGTATTTATAAATGATATATAGTATTTTTATTATTTCCTTATGATTCTGTACTTCCCTTTTTATAGCATGCCATTATGGTTTCCATAATGAGTAAATACGATAATCTCATTTGAGGAAATGCAGACTACCGCCCCCTCAAAGTGATTTGATTCATTAATGTCTTATGTGGGATGTATAAAGGATAGAATTAATGATATTATATATGATATTATACTTGAATTATAATATACGTATGTATGATTATGTTTTAATTCCATTAAAATAAGAAATATAAATTAAAGTAGTGTTCATGCGTACGTACAACTTACCGTCTCCATGAACGGTGAATTTCATTTCTTACCTATAAATGTTATGAACTATTATAAAAACATGTATATACTGGATATATATGATATATATGATACCCAAATCACGAATATCATTCTGGATATAATGAACCTTTTACCACATGAACAACATGTAATTATAAGAATTCCATTTTTGACTCAAGTACCAAATATTGACAAAATGAACGTTATTAACATAAATGATTACATAATGATTATAACACAGTATTAAGATATATAAAAGGAATAATAAACTATAAAAAGGTTCTTAAGAAATTAGAAATTAACTTTAGTATATTATTCAAGAGATTAATGAACGATCGAGTCAAGTCGGACACGAGTAAGGGATTTCGTCTCAATCTCCTTTCATTGAGGCATATTTTGTTTTAATACACATCTTTCTTGTATACGTTGTTTAAACACCCTTAACTTTTCAAAGGGAATAATTTTATATGAAGGGTTTTAATAAACAAAAAAAAGGAATGTTTCTTTTAACGTAAGCGATGACAATGACCTTTCCGTCGCTGCGAGTATTATTTGATCTCCGGCTTCCTCAACAAGACGTAATGTTTTTAAAAGAAAATAAATTCCATATACTCTTTTATGTATTTTTGGTATTGAAAATGGTTTTGAAAATTGATTTTCCATGTCAATATATTTAAGTGACATATTATGATTGAAATCTGGAAATTTTTTCTTTTCTTTATATTTGTTTCATTTATTATGATTTTATAATGGTATTTGGACATTTGATTGGTGGTTACGTGATAAACCATATGATGGGTGGTGTCGTGAATACTAGGACGAGTGGTTATGTTATAACCTCCAATGCATTGGGTATGGAAGTTGGCCGTATGGCTATTCCATTTAGTGATATGCGTGGTAGTCGACCGTATGTTTATTCCATTTAAGTATGTTTATGTCCCAAGTTAACTTTATATGTTATGTGTTCTTTATATGGGTTTTATGATAATCTTTTGGTTTCAAAAGGGTAAGTAATGATTTCTTTATTTAGTGAATTGTTTTTTCTACTTCATAATGGTGAAAATTATTACTTATGTTAAATTATTCCCGGTTTACTTATTTTTTAAAAAATCTAACTGTTTTATTTCAATGTGTATCCCTTACTACGTTTTTTATTCTCATCCCAATTTTTGAAATGTTTTTCACAGGACATAAAGTGGAATAGGGTCAAGGATGGGATCATGGAAAAGTCATGCCGTCTAAAACATGGAACTAGACATGGCTCTTTTTTTTTCATGAGTTCATGTTTTGTAAAAAAAATGGAAACTGAGTAGAAGTATCTACTTTGTAATATATTAAAATGTAATAGATAGGGCCTAAATCTCTAAAACTCTAAACTTGAAAAGATCCTCAACGTGAATTATTCATTTAATTCAATATTATATAAGGTTTAAGGCTGGGTCCTTATAGTGAGTGTGTATTTAAATTACTTGTACCCCATGCACCTAATATATATATATATAATATAAAATCAATACAATAGATTAATGAATAATTAGCAATAATATTGGTATATATTTATTCATTTTTTTTTCATTTTAAGTGTTTCTAATTCATGTAACTATGGTTATGAATTCACTTTTTTATATTTTTTTACTTTTTTATTTTTTTTAACATTATTTAATTTAATATTATTTCTTATGTTTTATATTTACTAATTTTATATATTTTTGTGTATTTTTAAATTTTTAAATTTTTGTAAATTTTTATTCACTTAATATTAATATTTTAAATATTATTGTAATTTATATGATAAATATTTATTCATTTTAATTTATTATGTTTTGATATTATAAATATATTAGAAATTAATACAATTTATTTATATAAATTCAATTTTAATTTCTTTTAAATTTAAATAGTAAATATAAATAATTATTTGTAATTTTTATAATTTATATAATTAAAATTATTTTTTTATTAATTATACTTAAATTTAATGTCATTTTATTTCTTGTAATTAATGTTATGAATTAAAATTTTAATAGTTTTATTATTTATTTATTTATTTTTATAAATTTTAAATATAATATAATTGAATATTATGTATTCATTCGTAATATTTAATAATTTTTAATATTTTTGGAATTTTTTCCTTTTAATATTTATTTATTTATATTAATTTGAAATTTTTTAATGTTATAAAAATGATTTTAGTTTATATGATTAATATTTATCCATATTTATTTATTATGTTGTAATATTTTCAAAATGTTTGGAATTTGAATAATTTCTTTTTTTAAATACATGTCAAATATGTTTTTAATTTATGTAATTAATATAATTCATTTTTATTTATTTTTTTATTTGTTTATGTTATTTAAAAATGTGGAGGAAAAACACCTTTTATAAGAAATGGGAAAAACATTGAAATCATAGCATGATATCAGTTATAAATATATGCCTACATCAAATACCTAATTTTTCACTTATCTTGATACCTATTTTATATTCCTCTTCAGGTGTAACATTCCAGTCGATTCTTCCTCCTCCACACCCATGACCATGGATTCTTAGATAACGCCCACTCTTCAAGGATCTCTCTTGTTTTAATCCATCTTAAACAACAATGATTTCTAAACCAGATTCATCCTCGGATTGAGGCACCACCTTCTCTTATTGGGTGTTTTTATTATCTCTTGGTGTAGGAGTATTCACATCCAGATCTTCTTATTTTCGATCTAAACCTTCATTTTGACTTAATTGATATTATTTATTTATTAATTTTTAGGGGTTTTTCTTGTGTTTTTATAAATCATATATTTAATGTTTTGAATTAACTTTATTAAATTTTTCCCAATTTATTCCATTCTATTTTGTCATTTTTAATATTATTTCATTGAATATTATTTATTCACATTAATTATTTTTTATATTGAATCATTTTTAATATTAATTATAATACATTTATTTACTTGGTTTTATTAATTTATAGATGTTTTTAATTTATGTGATTAATATTTCCTCATTTCTATTTATCATGTTTTAATAATTTTTATTTTGATTAAAATTTATATAATTTATTTATTTAAATTTATTTTTATTATTTTTAATGTTTATGTAGTTAATATAATTCATTATTAATAGTTTTTTATCTTATATAAATAATATTATTTATTCATTCAAGGGAGGGTACTGTGGGATGGGAGAGAACCCTCTGAATATGATGAAAAATCTTTGGGATTCCTGGATATGGGATTTTGATTGGAATGCTACTTTGATCCCCATGATGTTATTATTTTTCATCCAAAATAGAAGTGGTGGTCTATGTTAAATGGATCAATCCACCTTCAGAAATATCAAGTTAAAAAATAGCTTCAAAAAACAAGTAAATGTACATTTTTTGGTGATAGTAAAATACATTCTTACAAAATAACCAAGAATGGGAATCTCAAATTGGTTGAAGTGGATTACTCCATCATGGACGAGAAGCTTAAGACATGTCATCATTAGATCATTTATCAGGTAACATTGTGTCCAACTAACTATTAGTGAAAGATAGATTATCTACACAAACTACTATTGTAAATGTGGGGCTTCAGTGATTTGAGCATGACCCCAATAGGTATGTTATTTCAACACACCATATTCACTTATACAGATCTTAAGTATAATTCATAGGTGTATGACAATGTTTCCTAATAAACTATAATTTTGTGAATCTAGGATTGGGTCCCGTTGTTCAATCCCTCAAAATTGAAAAATATCATTTCCCAAATTTGGATTCAGATCACGGTGTTGAGATGGTTTTTCTAGCACACTATGAATCATTGGGTCATTTCATATGTAGTTTGTGTTCCTATAAAGATTGGAAAATGAAATGGGAGGGAATTTTTTTACTGTTATTCTAGAATCCTTGTCTAGGTTGATCTTCTAAATCGCCAAAAAATGATTTTGGTGGATAGTGAGTTCAGAGATTAAATCTCCATTGCTAGAAAAATCTACCCCCATATTCCATGTGAGAAATCATTTGACATCAGAATGGACATTTTCATATGTATTTTCTATGCAATAATTTCTCAAAGATGGTCACCATATAATGTATTGTAAATTCATGAATCCAATTGATGATGCCTTTCCGAATATAATGAATACTGAGTTATTCCCTTGAACCACTATTCTGTAGGAATCTATTTAATGTTTTCCCCAAGAATTATGTAGGATGGAGGTTCTTCGTTCCCATTAGAGGCATAAAAAATTAAAATTTTTGTTTTCTAGAATCTTGTACAGTTGTTTATGTGATTAGAATGACTCAATAATAATGTAAACATGTTTTTCAGCCATATTGTTGTTGGAAGTGAGGAGAATATTGTTATTCAAAAAAATATCATGCTGCTAGAGTTTCTTAAGAGAAGGAAAAGAATTTGATTTCCCTTTACAATAATTATTATGTTTTTAATTGAACTATATATTCATCGTATGGTCAATCATAATGTGACAATTGTTTCATTATGTAGTTGATAAAGAACTATGTTAGGAGATATCCCTTTACATGGCCAAAGGGAATGGAAAAGTAAAAATGGTGTATAAATCCTCAGGAAAACATATGATGATTATTTTTCCTAATTTTTCTCCTTATAAACCTAGTCTGGAAAAACTATTAGTATTGAAATGTTCCAAAATAACAAGGTAAAAAATATTTCAGCGGATGATGAGGGTTCCCACCTGTTCACCCACTGGAAAGAAAGTTCACATTGCCTTATATCTATATCTGGGTTAGCCTCATCTGTCAATAGTCAATCATAGAATGTAATTTTGGATCATTTTAGTAATCAGGTACTCAACACTACTCACCCACTTTAGACCAAGACCCCAACTATATCACCTTCATGAATTATAATGGAGGATTATGCTGATGATGCTATGAAAGAGAGATTGTTTTATCCTTCTGATTTCTGTAATTTCTAGAAAAATACATCTCATAGGGAAATAGTGGATAACTTTATTGATTAGGTACATAACACTACTATCCATCTTTAGATGAAGTCCCCAATTATTTATCATCCATGTATGATAAGGTTTGATGAAGCTGATGAAGACAATAAAGAGACATCGTCATATTCATATATGTATGGATCTTATAAAAAATATGTATACCGATTTTAGTAAGGATTCAATTTATGAATAAAATGAGAATCTTTTACAAAATTTCAATGAAAAAATTACTTCAGAGGACATGGCATGTGAAAGTATCTATAGAGATATTCTAGAGAATATTGATGATTGGTACAATTCACATGTTTTTTCTTTATTCTAAAATGGATCCATTATATTTTTTCATCGAGGGTTACCTTGATGTTATAAAATTATTATCTATCAATAATGGTGAAATCATTCATTCTAATCCAAAGCTGATTTATAATGTACTAAAATTTAAACTCGTGAACTTGTCAATACCAGAGGACACTGCTGGGTTTTCATCAGAATGTTGTCATGAACTCGTTCATAAACCCAACACATGGAGGTGGGGTTGTTAACCCTAGGGATGTGGTAGTTTTCCAAAAAATATGAGATGTAGAGGGAAATATAAGAAATACATTTTTTTTATTTTATTTAAAATTTTATATTATTTATCACATGGATCCCATCATCATCTCCTATACATTATTTTTTTATTAAGAAAAGGGTGGGTCCTTTTTCTCTGTCCTTAACCCCCTTACAAATTTTATTTCATGATTAATTTTATTCATTTACTAAGTTTTTTTAATTTCTTTATTTAATGTCATTAATTCCTTTTTTTAATTTTATGTTAATTTGTTAAAATTTGTTTATTCATTCTTAATTCCCATTCATTCAATATTAATTAAACATTTTTTATAATTTATAAAGTTATTCATTTTTAAAAAAATATTTATTCATATTTATTTATTATTTTTTATTAATTTAATTATTTTGTAAATTTGTATGATTAAAATGGTTTTCATTATATTTTAGTAATTTCTCATATTTTTAATATATATATATATATATTATATTTTTAATTTATTTAAATTAATTATTTTTTGTATTTTTTATAATTTAAATATTTTAATTTATTCAATTATAATGATTTTATAATTTATATAATTAATAATATTCATTTTAAATTTTAATTGTTTTTCTACGTTTTCCAATGTTTGATTAGGTGGTGATAAAAGTGAATATTAGCAGCCCTAAAAAACCATCACTCATAAATACATCTTTTTTCAGTAATTTTTATGGTTGATAATGGTAGTAGAATATCAGTGCTCAGAAACCACTAAAAAAAGTTGTATTTATCCGTGCTTATATTTTTCATGCTGATAAAATGAAATTGTATCAGCTTTTTTAGTAAATGTTGACAAGACCCTTAATCATTTTTAATATAAAAACTAACAGATCGCTTCTCCTTCCACTGCATGAATCTCTCATGGAACAAATCCACTATAATATTCATAGTTGTTTTATGGAAAAATCAATCCTCAAAGATGTATGTTTGAAAATTTTAGCTTGTTTTCAAGGATTATCAATGGAAATTTCTTTTGTTTTTCAATTTTTACTTAGATTATTTATTCCCATATTCTTTATAAGAAAATGAAGTAATATTTTTCAACAAATAAAACCTCTTAACCAATGGTGTATTATTGATTAATTATTTTAATGTATTATCTATGGATCATTGACCTGTTTTTCTTGATTTTATTATGTTGATATTTCTATGTTCATCTAGAAGACATATTCTCTTACATGTTCATCTATAACTAGTTTTTTGAATCATTCTTCGGCATTTATTATCTGAATCAGACCTTTTATGCTAGTTTCTATTCAGGTTCCTCAACCTTTCTTGATTTTCCAAATTTTCATGTGTGTATTACTCTCTGTATTTTTAAATATTGAAAAATATATCCATATCATGAGAGTTTTTCTATCCTTATTGCGAACCTTAATCTAGGATTTTTATAGAGTCTATGATTTTTTTGGTCTGTTTTATCCATTTTTTAATTAGGATTCATTGTTTTTCTGTTTTTATTTTTTTGGTGTGGTTGAATGTTTTTCTTCTGGATGATAGGTTTTAAATTTGTTACGACAATTGAGACTATTTAATTTGATTTTTTGGATCAATATCTCTTTCTATTTAATTTTATGATGGATTTTCACTTCTCTTGCTTGATTTGGCTAGTATTTTAGTTTGTTTGTGTCTTCCCTTGTTCAATTCAGATATTCAGTTTCAGTGGTCTGGTTATTTACATATGGAACCCTCTCTCATGATGTGAATTCATCAGATTTGATTCATTTTTTAGGGTTATTTTATTTTTATTCTATGTCTAATTTCATGATTATTTCTTCTAATTGATTTAAACCTTTTTTAGTTCTTAGGTTCTGTTGTATCCATCTCATAATATTTCCAGATCATTTTCATCTGGTTTACGATATTGGTTTCTTCTACTTCAAAAAATCTATTTCAAACAGCCATATAGTATATCAGATTGGTTTCACATCCATTAATCAGAGAGGGGTTTATTTTACCACCACTCATCTATGAATATCCTGATCTTGAACAATTTTTGTTTTAACAACTCATGCACATTTTAATAAATCAATTTTTGGAGCTCAAATTACTACAAATGTGGGGGTTTTCAATTTAAAACTAAGATAGAAACTAATGAAATAATTTTTATAGACCCTAAAATTGGATTTCAGGGTTATTCTATATAAGTATTCAAGTATTTCATTTAATCCTTTTTTATAATGATGAATATTTTGTTAAAATTTAAAATTACTCTCTGAATCATGCTGCAGCTTCCATTAAGTATGAGAAGACTATAGAACAGTTCATTCTGGGTTTCTATTGTTGGACCATCATAAAAAAATATAAATCATTGTAGTTATTGAGTTTTATTTGTAGTGACATCTACATATCAATATTGGTATGTGATGGTTTCAATGGAATTTATCTCCAAAACAAAAACTGAAGGGCGTTTTTTCATGAATCATTATCTGATGGTGAATTTCCATGATTTTTTATATTCTATGGGATTTATTGATTTGGGCTACAAAGGAAGTCCATTCACTTGTATTTGGGGAAATTTGAAGGACATGATATTATTATAATGACAGAATAGATTTCTTGGGTCTTATAATTGGAAAAAAATTCCCTTTGTTTCATATCCCCCATCTATCGCATATTACATTAGACAATTTTCCAATTTGTAATTTTATGAATCAGTTTTATTTTTAGTTTTAGAATAACATTTTGTTTTAGATTTTAATTCATGTTAACATATGAGGAGTAATTTTTAGGCAATTTAAATTTAATGTGGAGTTCCTATAAATTTTTTTTAGATTTAGAATGGTGAATAATTTCATAAAGAAATGGAGAAACTCTAATTTTCATAATATTGTCAGAGAAAAGTACTATTTTGAGAAATCACTAAAGTTAAGTTATATTCTTCCAATACTTGAATTATATTGACCCAAATATTATGTATCTTTATAGAGAGTTAGAAATGAATATTATGAAAAAATATAGCTTCAGGTTCATATGGGTGAGTGGATAAAACATTAAATAATGAGATAAAAATATATTGTACATTCATCATAATGTTTCTGTAGTGATTATGGTTGAAATTTATTTCAAATATGATGTTTATTTAGGGAGTTGTTACTAGCTGGGAGAGTTAAATCATAGATGTTATTTTGAGATTCTTTCATGATATATACACTTTTAAAGAATATTTTATTTAAGGGGATGATGTATCTTATATCTCCATGGTAGTGATATATTCAATGAATAATTATATTTCCAAACACATTATTAATGAGTGGGCCCCATTTTCTCATTTAAAGATCCATTACACTAATCCTTAAGGTTGAAATGGGTTCAATTCCATGTTATTCAAGATATAATGTCATATCTTGTTGTCTAGTATCATACAACTCAAGAAACATTTATTTAATGTAAAACATTGCTTCAAATTATGTTTTGAAATTATAATTTCCCTAATTCCCAATGTGGAAAACACTTCCAGAGGCACATAAATGTGTACTATAATACTTTTCAATGTCACAAATAATATATTCCCAAAAATTATACTCAATCATCATAGAATATTTTTTCCTTCCATTGTTTTTAAAATCAAAGAGACTTTGGTCCAAAAGGGATCATCTCCAAAAATACCATTATTTCATAGGATAATTTTCATTCAATGAAGTCACTCTATATATCACTTCAAAAGTTGTGTGAAATCATGGAATAAATACGTGAATAAAGCATATGATAGAGTTTAATTTTAATTTCTGGTCATTGTGCTTATTATGATGGGTTTCTTTATCCCATTGGTGGATTTTATTTGGTAGTGTATTTCATTAGTTTCATTAAAGATCATGGTTTATGAAAATATTACCCTAAAAAATACTCCTCCTCATAAAATTCATCAAGGAGATCCCCATTACCTATTCATATTTATACTTATAATGAATATTGTTTATATTTGATCTCATATGCATCATATAAGAATATGAAACATGGTGAAAAGGTTTTCTATCACAACCCCAATATTTATCATTTTTTGTGTGGTTGGAATACTATAATTTACCTATTTCCTATTATAAAGAAGGTGGTGGTATTAATAATATTATTTCTATCTTTGAAAGTGATTTGGGGAATTTTGTGAACCCTTCTAAAATTAAGGTATCTGTTAGCATTTGACTGAAAACATATTAGAAAAGTAATATTCAAGTCAAGTCTAGCATCCAAGAAGTGGTCATTCATTAAAAATAAAAATTTCGTTCCTAGGTTTTTTGTAATATCAAATAAGAAGTTCTCTCTTATATTTCTGATAATTTATATAAGAAGGTTTTTTTTGGTCCAACAACATTTTTTCTAAATCTATTAATGATATTCTTGTTCTGCTGGTTTCCCAATGCAACCCCACATATACCTGTTCTATATTTAATTTCCCAGTTTCTAATGTTGATTAGTTAAATTCATATTTTGATATTTTTTGCTGGGGATACTATAATGGAAATTAAAAATATCATTGGGTGGGATGGGATAAATTATATTCTGTAGAGGCTTGTGGGGTTTTGGGTTTCTTGGAGTTAGGTTCTTTTATAGATTCTATTCTCACTAAATAGGGATGTATCCTTTTATAATATAATATTTTCGTCAGTATCTATTTTCTATCATTTTATGTATTATACTAATTTATATATTATTTTTTCATGCATAGGTAAAATAGAAGACTTTTTATGAATAAGAATATGGGCTTCACGTCTACTCATGAATATGGGTCTTTATTGGATAATTGTTATGGTGGGAATGTTAACATATGGATTTAGCCCTGTTTTTCTGATCATAGTTGATTAAGGGTGATGAAACCATTTTTTATAGTATCAAAACATTCCAGTGCTCATGAGTTATTTAATTGTAATTAGAATATATGTTTTTTGGATAAGGTTTCATCTTTCTTTAATGATAGTGAGCACAATATTGTTCTCACGATTCCAATTAAAGTGGGATTTGTCCTAGATCAATTATTCTTGTATATGGATAACTTTCGTTGATAATTTTTCAAGTCATTCTATAGATGTAAAAATGGCACTCGTCACTCATCGATGTCCCTTCATTTTAAGTCAAATAGAAATCAACATTTATAACTGTGATTGTGTTTTTATATTGTTTTCTTTTTTAGGATCTCTACCATGAGAGAGTATCTATTGAAATATAACTCCACCAGAAACACTTTATACTCTATCTAAATCTGGAAAATTGAATACCATTCACAGGCTATTAATAATTTCCCTAGTGCCACGTGTGTTTGGAATTGTTTGTGGGATACTTTTCAAGATGGAATTAATTATTTCTATGGATTTACCAAAAAATCTACCTAATTGGGTCTATTTGATATATATTTAAAGAGGATGCAACCCTCACTCATTTTAGTGGATGCTTTGTGTCTAACAGAATGATTTTATACTTAGATGAGTAGACCAATCAGACTACTTTTGGGTTAAATGCTCAAATGAAGAGTAATATTCTTGGAACATAAATTATATTTTTTATCCTAGTAGAGACAAAGATCCTAGGATGGGAAGATAGATATTCATGCCATATAGTGTTATTAATGTAAATATAGGTAATCATTTTCTCAAAATAACTAGGATAGTGTAAGTTTGGTTTCCCTTGAAAATCACATCTTTATTTCTATATCTCTCCATAAATATTTTATCACTAATTAGAACCCTCAAGTTACGGATGTGTTCAATATTCTTTTGGTTATGGATTTTAATTTTGAGTAGGTTTCAAAGGAACCATTCCTTGAATTTTATTATCTAATCATTATAGATGCCTTTTCAAAGGAGGATGATGGTTTTCCACTATTTTTCCTGATTATAAAAATGATTAATGTTTTTAAGTGGAATGCTTCCTCTTTCAAATTTTATTCTTTTTTATGTGTAGGTAACTATGTTACTCATCACATTGATATCCTAAGATAACATGGTTTAACTCATACTTTATGTTTAATTATTATTGGGTGATTTTGTTCACTTTTAATAAATTATTTTCTGTCTATATAGTTATGATTTTCTATCAAAAAATTGAACATAGATAGGGATTAGAAACAAAATAATTTTAAAATCCTATTATTTGTTATTAATTGAGAATTTATGTTTGGTTATATGGAATAAAAAGGTGACGATAATTCGACTGGGAAGTACTAGTTTGGTTAATTTTTATAGAAGAATTTAGTATTCATAATCATATTAATAATTATTTGTCTTATGAATATTAATGGACACAATATTATTCATTTGGTTATGTATTGGGTTAATCAAGTAACTATATTTGTAATAAGAGTGATTGAAGAATATTATTTCTGGTCTTTATAGGAAAATTACATTAGATATGATGTTTTCTTATATATATATATATTATAAATTTTTATTGTAGTTTTTTATGTATAACTATAAAAGAAAATATTTATTATATTTATGTAAGTTTAAGTATTTGTATATCCATGTGTGTATATTTCTGTATGTGGGTATATATATTTGTATAAATTTTATTATTTATATAAGTTTATATTATATTTAAATTCCAAAAAATCCATGAAAAAATAACACTATATCATATCATAGTGTGTGAAGTTACTTTATAAAAAGGAGGAAAGTAATTCACACCGAGGGAGGAGACTTATATATTTCAAAAACACAAAATTTGATATATGTATATATTTCACATTGTATTATAAAATATATAAAATATATATATTATTTTCATTAATTTATATATGAAAGTATTTGAATTCACAATTACATTTTCAATGGTTATAAATTATATAATTTATTGATATAATAAATGATACTTTTTTTGTATACCATATGTATATTTATTTATTTTCGTTAAAAATGAATACTATTTAACCAAATTGGATAGATATGAATTAAAAATAGAGGGATACTAAGAATATGAAAATGGAGTATGAGAATAGAGAGATCATCATGTTTTCCTTTGAGAATTTATACCACCCTTCTCATTGCCTCTTTCAATTATTACATTGTTGTTATTCAAGATAAATTAGTTAAGATAATTTGGAAATTCAATTAATCTCTCTTGGAATAGATCAAAGCTATTAATTTCTGAATAACCACGTGATGAATTGAATGTAGATACTGGTTAGGATTACATTGTGATATATTGATCATTTTATATGATTACAATTTTAAACATTGATGGATATTGGTTTGATTAAATAACAATATAAATTGAAGATTACCATCATGCTTATCTAATGATTTTTCATAAATTGAAGTGATGTGAAAAAAAAATTCATATCAGTTGTAATAAATATAAGGAATTTCTAGACTTACTGATGATATATAATTTTAATTCTCAAATAAGATAGAGTGACTATGACTATACAAAACAACATGGCCACTTGAATGAATTGATACTAGAATAAAATGTACTTATTTTTTCAAAAAGTTGATGCTAAATGAATGTTACATTTGATGGAATTATCTCTGAAGCAATAAATTCACATCCAAATTATTTTATAACATTTTTAAGGGACCATAAATAACATAAGAAATTACCATATGTGTGGTGTCCCTCAATACTAGAAAGATGAATCAAGTCCTTCAAATGTTAAATAGTAAATCATTCTAATGTTTACATAGATATATGGATATGAGTAGATCACTGACAATTTATATCGAATGAAGATACATGAATTGAAAATTGAAAAATTAATCTCCAAATGGACTCTCCTTAGTGGATGAAGATTGATCATGAGTATCTAGAATATTGAAACGTGCGGAAAAACTTATGACTAGTACTATCAACAAATTGAGTGAATTCTTTTAGTGTAAAAAGATATACTCACAGTACATGGTTGGTTATATTGGTAACTTAAAAAAATAGTCCTGGTTAATAAAGAAAAAAAATTAAAATATGTTTCCTCCACTTATTTATGGACTAAAACATTCTAATGATATTGATTTTTATTCATCTCAATTGATAATTGATCTAAAATTGATGTGGAATACAGATGAAACATAGTATGTGGCCTTTATAAGTGAAGAGTTCACATTGAGATACATATTGTATGGGATGATAAATTAAATTCCCACTTTTTAAATTTACCCAGATATATCACTAATAGAATATTGTGGTGTCCCATATATGAAAAACATACACACTCAATTAGTTTGAAACATATCTAAAAGACATTGTTTTTATGACACTAACATTTTTTACACTGATGATATAAAAATCAATATGGGAAGAAATAAATTTATGGAAATATAGAACAATGTAAAACCCCATAAAAAATAATGTGATGTCAATAGTTTTTTGATATTAATGGATATTGTCCATTTATTCAAAAAAAATTCATTAAAAAACTTATGAAATGAGGATTGAAAAAGTGATCAGTATATTTTGAATTTTCATTGTTGAAATTTCTATATGTCAAAAACATTCTTGGTGGCATGAAACTAGAAATAAATGATTATTATAAAGTTATTAGAACATTAATAAATGAAAAATTTAAAACAAAGGATTTTATTTATTCTAGGATGCCCATGATTGTCATCTGGGATAAGGGAGAAGGTGATTCAAGTCACAATTGAAAGATAAATACTTTTCATCCATCACACTACACTCTTTCAAGGATGAATAAATACAAGTTACTAAAAATTATAAAAAAATTAATGTTTCTATAGGTGTATTCATTAAATATAATTAATATAATCTTAATAGATGATATGATTATTATTGTTCTAAAATAAAATGAATGTCATGTTTTTATTCATGAATTAATGAATATATATTTACATAGTATTCTTACTAAAAATAATAACTCACATTAATAAAAAAAAATTATTTTTCAATGATATATCTTGTAAATTTATAGAAACAAAAATATTCCCAACTATATAAATTGAAATTTTTCTCATATTGTGTGAATTGGAAATGTTCTTCTCATTGTCATTCATTGATATGGTGGTTCAAAAAATAGTCCACTTGGTTAAATCGATTTATCTATGTGTTCATGTATATTATCAATAGTTTTACCACATTGAATGTTATATAATGATTTTTATAGGGTACATCAAAAGTAATATTTTTAAAAAATTTATATTATAGAGACAATATTTTTGAAACTGATATTAAATTTTATACCATTTAACTATTAGATGTTGACAGAATTTGTCTCCAAAAATATAATCACAACAAATTCCTTGTGGGCGAAGGGATTTCCAAAATATTGTTTTTACAATTATAATTATACACCAATGAAATTTCACCTTACATTTTATATTTTAATATAGATGTTGGTTTTTATGTTGATGTCCACAGATTAATTCATAAGCATTTGAATCGATCATGTGTCAACATTTGGATATAAAATACATAGAATAAATAATTAATATTATTGTTTTGAGATCATTTCAGGAGTTGTTTTTGAATTCAAATTCAATTTATGAATGAATTTGATGTCTAGTTAGATGACCAATTGTTCATAAATTATATTCCTATGGTTATTTATGTAACGATTATATGTTCTATAAAATTGATTGTGATGAGCACAACATGATATAAAATAATAGAGCTACTCTTTTAGTGGAAGTGATGCATGTATCCTGAAACAAGGAAGAGAATCAAATTTACCTTAATACGTCATAGTTATTCAATAATTAATAAATATATGTGTTTAATTAAATAAAATTTCAAGTGCCTAATATCTATTGAAAATGGGTTTACAATATAAGGACAATTATTATTGATGAATTTGGGTTTGTGAAAGAAAATTTAAGAGTTTAATGGTATAAGGATGAACTATTTATAATGGCATCATTGACAGAGAAATTATTTTGTATCTATGATCCTGCAAACTGAAGTTGTTGAATTATAATCTTTTGGACTAAATAACTATCGGGATATGTGAAAATTCAATAGAGGATGACCCTTCATTGTGACCAAAAATCATTTCATATTATTCCAAATATTTTTATAGTATTTGACATCATAGGGGACCATAAGTATGGAATATGGATACTCATTAGAGTATCTAGATCCCATAAAATGTTGATGAATAAATGTATATTTTATTTTATATGTAATGGTTTTTGAATATACCATGATTTTTCTGATAATATTATGCATTTACTACTGAATTGTTTTCTTATTTAAAATTTGAACTAAATATAGAGAAAATGGATTCTCCATATGCAGATATTACCATACTCAAGGAACAAGACAACATCGATGATAAAACTATGGAGTTGTTTGGTGGTCAACAACAAGTGGATGAAAAAAACATGAGTGGTTCAGCACCATCGTGTTAAAAAAAATTATCAAGTCCAGAAGGAATGTTATAAAACTTCATGATGGATGAAATCAATTTGGAAAACCTATTGACCACAATAGATATATTTTCCTTGCTTATATTTTGCTCAAAATTTGATTGTATGTGGAAATTGATATAGATACCTTACAAAAAATCTCTCCTTTAATTAAAGACCATTATTTGGGAATAAATAAGGGTAATGTTATTATATACATTCTCTGTTACGATGGAATTTTTTATAATGAAATGGTTATTTACATTTCATTATCCCATGTAGAGTATATTTATTTTATATTACTTAAATATGAAATTTATATTAATGATCATTATAAAGGATCATATATTCTTTTCAAAAATTTTGAGAATGAAACATTCTCTGGATGTTGAGGGGAATGTAATGTCCCACCCACCAACTATGTGTTAAGACCTGAAAAAACAGAACCATGGAATTCTTTCATTGGTAACAATGAGGATGAACCATTTTAGGAGGCTTTTAAATAGTAATATTTTATTTGAAATTATATCTATTAATCAAATTTATTCAATCATTTTTATCCCTAAAACAACAATATTTTGAGGAAAATAAACAAATTACATTCAAATCAACATACGCTAACCAAAAAAATAATACGGTACACTTCAACTAAAAAACTAGGTTCTTTAAATCTATATTAATAATATTATTTTTCAAGAAAAAATACAATTATTATTTTCCATTTTATATAATAACTGGTGAATCAAACTGATAATCCACTTTAATCATTTTTTGTAGGTTATGGATGAAGGATGGTTCAAAATAAAAAAATATATATTAAAACAAGAAAAATGTATATTAATAATGTATTTATATGACATATTTGTATATTTTTTTGATTTATAACAATATTACATTAAAATAGCTACTTATGTTTATATGTTTGTTATTTATTTTAGATATATGAATCATCATTATTTATACCAGAAGAATGTATAATAATAGAAATAATATTTTTATAAATATTCATCTGTTTTTAAATTATTTAATCCAGTCCAATTAATAAATATTTGTTTATATGACTCATTTTAGTATTTTTTTGTTTTTGGGGATTAATGATGAAAATAGATTAATTATTGAAATTTAATAGTTTTATGAAGATTCTATATTTAGACCATAAAAATTAAAATTTCACACCAATTGATGTGATTATTTTCTTTAGAATTATTTGATAGTGGGATACAACATTATATATTTTCTCCAGATCCAATTCAGCCATATAAGGGCCTACAAATTTCAATCATCATGGATAAATATTCTAGAAAACCATGTATATATCTCCCCCATAACTGAAACATAAGATGGGATAAATACCTCTGATTATTATTATTCCACCTATATATGAAAGAGGACTCATAGACAGAATTCACCAGTTAATTTAATGGAGTTATGGAATCATTAAAGCATCCATTGAATGATACACTTTGTAAGATGATTGTTGAAATTCTCATATAGAAAAATTCATAATCTATATAAATTCCATCACTTCTTCATAGAACATCAAATAAAAGGTAAATTTCCATGTAGCATAGGAAATTAAATTTTGAACATCCTATAAGAAGGGAGCATGGGGTGTTTCAAACTTATTATGGAAGAACCAAGATCCAAAATTAGAAGACATTTCCTATAGGGGAAGTTGTTACACCTGTTTATTTTATTATTTTATTTTTTATGTTCATTTTTAAAGTAGATTTATTTTAAAGGTATCCTAATTTAATTTTAATTTAAATAAAATCTCTTTTATGCATTATTTTTATTTATTTTTCCATATTATTTTCTATTATTTTTCTTCCATTCTTCTTCTCATTTTCTTTTATTTTTCTCATCTTACCATGGTGAACTCTTATCCAAATTAATATGAGTAACTATACTGAGGAATATCTCATAGGAGTAATATGGTCATTGAAACCAAGGGCATATTTTTTAAGCTTTTATTTAATTCTAAGTATAATTCATAGTGGGTGTAATCATTATTATGCTAGTCTAAAGATTATCTTTTTTATCTGTAATATTTTTTCCTTGATTTGAGGAGGTGGATGGAGAGTGTTCTTGATGATCTCTAAGTGCACCTTTCATTAATAAACTGGGTAGATTGAGGTGTGCACACATATTATGGAGTGTCTTCACTAAATTGATTTCAAGCTTATCAATGAAGGTTCACTAAAAAACTTTCTCAGGAGAACATTGTTTCTTGTCAAATTCCATTCTATATACCATCTCATGGTAATTTAGAATTTAATGTTAGTTTATAATTATTTTGGAAATTTCATTTATTTTAATAAACTCCATTTCTTCCAAAAAACATAAAAACATAATATAAATATTTTTTGGTAAATTATTTTATGTATTTTTACAAATTTAGAAACCTACTCTAGAGAGATGACCCTGGTTAGTATTTGTTCTTCATTAGGAAAATAATTTTATTTGTCCACACCAAAAGATAAGCATGTCACAAAACTAGAAGCATTGTTGTGAATCTAATCAGTTGTTTACTTTACTTTTTCTATTTTAACATTTTAGATAGTTTTTTTTTTCAAAATTAAAAATCACCCAAAAAAATTCCATGATGGATCCAAAATTCTATTATTCTAAAAAGAAAACTAATCATAGGTAAAAAAAGAAAAACAAAATGAAAATATTGAGAAGGCCTTACAATGAAGGGACCATGCTCTAATTTTAATTGACAAACACATGCAATGAAGCCATAGGACACAGATCTCACCATGGTATTTGATGAGACTGATTGACCAACTCGTAATTGACATTAAAACATTCAAGGACACGAAGGTACTTCCACATTCCGTTCCTAATTTTTCTGAGGAAATTAAACAACTTGTGGAAAAACTAGATGTGGAGGATCCTTAATACATTCCTACAACTAGGGATGATGAGCTCCAATAGGAAATTTCCATTTAATAAGAGATTCTAGCCGAACCAACTTAGGTAAAGGACATATTTTTATAAGAAAAATCATTTTATATTATTGAAACTACTTTGATTATTACTCCAAACAATTCTTAAATTACAGAACTAGTTGACTCTTACAATTCCATAAAATATGATGAGGAAAAATAAATTTCAAATGTTGAGAAACACCTGTAGATCCTTCAAGACATTGAATTTTTACTATTTGAAAACAATAAGAAAACAAATTTTCTATATCTTAAGAATAAGATATACACAATGCAATATTAAATGGTGATATCTTTAAATTAATTTTATCAATTTAAATTTTTGATCTCTATTAGAATATTCATTTAATAAAAAAAATATTGAGAAAACACTAGAATGGGAAGAAGATATTTCACATATAGCAATGAAGGAGGAGGAAGTTCCATACGACATCATACACTTCCATGTATGCTATTCTACATTGTGATGGGGGAAGATATGGTGTACTCGATACATTGAATTATACTAAATTAAAATAATGAAATGAAATATGGGTTGAAAAAAATAAGGTGGATCAAGTAATTAATGTTCCACCCACCATTATATTATAGATAACAGTTGGTACTTCCCAATGGAAGAAGTTAAAATCCATGGCCCACATTGGGGGATCGTTCCATGAATTTTCATTTTATTTCATTATAGTAAATTATTTTTAAATCATAGGAATTGAGATTTTAAATTCAGTCATAGGAATTAACTTAGCATGTACCCACTCCCCCTTATCATTTATAGCTTAAATGAAATGATCCTTCGTCATAATTTTGTAATTTTATTTTTTAGGTTCATGTTGGAATAAGGAAGCCCCAAATAGATAAGGATAAAAGTGGAATAATATTCATTTCAAACAGGCATTCACATTTAATTTTTATCTTGTATTCTCCTTTAATTTTTGTGGAGATTTCTACTAGAATAGCATGCCCATTCGTGGAATCATGCTTTAAATAACAAATATAGGAGACCTATTTTTCTTTGGATTCACATTATTAAATGTATAATATATCAATTCTAATGAGATTGAATGAGTAAAATATAAAATTGAATGATTAAAGTGAATCATGGATCTTAAAATGAGGAATCATGATTTGATAGAACTAATTGATTGATGTAAATTAAATTTCCCTATCATTTTTTCATGATTTTAATTTCCTAAATTAGTATGAAAAATTTTATTATTATTAATCATGACATGAGTGATTGTCCCAAATCATATATCCCATTCCATAAAGGATTTATAGACTATGTACTTTCTATTTTATCTCAAGCATATCTCTGGAGTGATCCTGGGAAATGTCACCTACCAGAACCTGCATTTGAACTTGTCAAAGCTATGACTGTGAAAAAATCATTTAAAATGGTTCAGAAATATTTTAAAAAAACATTATATTAAAATACCACATTTAAATCAATAATTATTTTCCCCAAAAAGGAATTGTAGGAACATTATAGGAAGGAGCAATTTCTCAAGAAACTTTTCCCCCTTCCGACCCTATTCATGGTATTTTCATGGGTTTTTAATGATTACGTTTGGGGTTAAATGGAATCACTGTGGAAGGGATAATATATATTGTAATAAACAATTATGGGGTTATATTTTGGGAAATGATAATGGTAATTTTATTCATTCATTACACTCTTTATAGTTTTCCCTTCTAGAATAAAAAATATATAAAATAAAAAAACAAAAAAAATGTGTGGTGATTTGGGAAAACCAAAAAATCAAAAAAATTAGAACAGAGATTTTTAACAATAATGGTTTGGTGATATATTTGAGGTTCTCTTCATGCATAAATATTAGGAAAAAATTAATAAAAAATTTATGCTAAAAAAACCATTGGGGTGTACAAATAATTCATTTAGAGTAATTTGATGGAAACCATACATTGAGTTTTTATGAAAGTTTGAGTTCCTACATTGAAGGGGGGAATTTAATTAAACTGTTATTTTTGGTATCATTCATTTCACTTAAGAGATAAAATTCCTCCTTGATTATTAATTTTTAATGCACCAAATCCTACTAACCGTAGGACTTAGAGTCATTAGAACCGTAATTTCTAGTAATCATTATTTTCTGTTCCATTTCGTAAAAAAGTGAAGAAATTAGTTCCTTTACAATCCTATGTATTTTTATCATGTTCACATGATATAAGTGTAAATATAATTTATTTTATCATGAGAGATGAGAGAACAGATTCAAAAGTGAGAAAAATAATTATTTGGTATGTTTAATAATAATTAATTGAGGAGCATGAATGAATGAATAGAGAAGTGCCATCATTTTTAAAAGGTGAAAATAAAAATGAATGAAATGATTGTTTTCTTGAATAATTGGAAATTCAATTCTAATTTTATTTGGAATCTGAAATTTTAATTTTTCATTGAAAATGGTTTGATTTTATTACTTTGAAATTTTAATATTGGTAACATTAGTTCCCATTGAATTCCATTTGGGGATTTTATTCTTGAGGAAAATCATGATTTAAGTGTGGAGAAGTTTATAGATCTAATATTTTCATAAATAATAATTCGTTATTAAATGATTTAATCTTTTCATGTTAATCAATTTATTATAATTGTCATCATTTTTTTATTTTTGGTGATTTTTGCACTTAATTATGAAAAGAGATTAATTATAAAAATTTAACAATTTTATTATTCTTTTGTTTTTCAACCATTGAATTTACAATATCACTTCAATTGATGTGATTATTCTATGGTATTTATATATTCTTGGGATCCAACTTTCCCTTTTGGATCCAGATCCATTTCGGTTATCTAAGGGCCCCAAAAAATCAATCATGTTAGTAAATTACTCTAGGCGACCGTTTGTACCCCACATCCATAACTAAAGAATGGTTTGGACTAAAGTCTTCCAATTGGGGTGATTCCACAACAATTTTAATGCGGACTCATAGACTCGTTTCACAGATAAATTTCTTGAAGTTATTAAATCATTAATGTGGATATTTAAGGATATACATTGAATGAAGATTCCTGGTATTATTGGCCATAAAAATTAATACAAAATAGATATTCCATAACAACCTCTTAGTGATTATAATTAATATTAATATTTTAGGATTCATTGGAAATTATATTTCAAGTATCCTATATGAGGGACCTTTGGGGTATTTGAACATATGGTGGACAAAATGAGAGTCGAATGATGGATGAATGATTTTGGAGGGGAAGCAACTGCATCCATTTTTATTCTTCAATTATTTTTTATTTTTATTTTTTTCCTTATATTAATATTAGATGTAATTTCAATTTAGATTCATCTAAATTCAATCTAATTCATGAATTATTTTTTCCTATCTTAATCGCCCTTGTTTTTCATCCATTATTTTTCATCTCATTTTACCACTATGGACTCTTACACTCTTGATTATGAGTAACTGACCTGAGGAATATCCCAATGGAGTAATCTGGTATTAATCCTGAGCCCATTGTTTTTTTTCAAAATTGATTTAATTATAACTATAATTTATAATTGGTTTAACACTCACTTTGGTTGTCTAATGTTTATCTTCATAATCTAAAATGATTTCCCTCAATTGAGGATGTGGATGGAGTGTGTTCTTGGAGAACTCTAAGTACACATTTCAATTATATGTAGGGTATATTGAGGTGTACAATTATATGATGGAGGTTATTCAATAAGAATATCTTAAGCTAGTCAATGAAGGTGCTCCCAGAAAGTTATTCTGGGAGAACATCCTTTCTTCTCTAATTCTATTCTATTTAGCATTTCATTTTAATTTAGAATTGAGTGTCAGCCCTTTCTTATTTTATTCCTTTCATTTATTTTTCCCAAATTAAATATCTTTATAAAACCTAAAAAACAAAAATCAAATATTTATTATGTTAATTAGATTACATATGTAAAAAATAAAGATAAATCATCAATAGAGACTTCCCTGGTCAGTATATGTGATTCATTCGGAAAATAATTTTTCTTCCATGAACTATGACAGTAATGAAATAGCTACTTATATTATCATTTATGTCTCTTGAAATGTATGGAGACATTAGTGGTGTATGTTTTAGAGTTCAGAATGGGTATTTTTTGTGAATGTAATGTCACATGCGGTGCAAATGAGAAAATTAAAGACATAAAAGAAAAAATATATATTCTAAAATATATAATTTTCAAGCCTGGTTGGATGGGTGAGTATTTGAAATTGGTTTGAAGATAATAAAAAAAATAGTCAATATAGGAAAAAAACCCAGTATATTTGAGGCAAGACATTCCCATCAATCACTTTCCTTGCGTTAGGTAATCTATTTTTTGATAATATTTTTTACTAAATGTGAATCTATTAACATCCAATAAAGTTATTATTATAAAATTCTATTGGATGATCATGATTGAGATTTATATCTATCCTCACCCACCCATTTGTTTATTGATAGGGGCACACTATACAATATACAATTAGATATGTTACATAGTAGGGAACACCTATAATACAATGTGATTTTGGGGATACAATTAGGTCATGCATCAGGCACCGAGATGCTAATTTACCATGATGATCAGGATGTTACCATAGTCAAACATGCACTTGTAAATTTTATAATATTATTGATTAATATTATAAAGATTTATAATAATCATAAGTTATACCATTTAATTTTTTTAAATGGATAAAAATTAACAGTTGTTGAAAAAATGTTTTAAATTTGGTACATTATTATTAACAGAGAATAATAAGCTGAAATAGATGGCTGGATCCCAATATTATTGTGGGTCACATAATAAATCAAAAGGTCCTATTGAGAGTAAATTTTCCATCATAAATATTTATACCTTATTCTCAAAAATCATATATTTATTAGGATACAATAGTTAAATATAGAAATATTTGATACGTTGAATATGAAGAAAAACTGTAAGGAAAAGTCATTATGCACATTTTTTTGTTGAATGTATTCATGAAATTCCCAAAATTAATGGATGTGAATCTCACTTCTAAATATATAAAGATGTAAATATTTATAATTTATTTTTTCAAATAAGTTATCTATTTTGTTAATTAAAATTTTCAACTATTCATATTAGCTATAGAAATAGTAAATACTACTATATTAATGGAATACCTATAAATAAGAATTTAGTCTCATTAATCTTGTTATCATTTCTAGGATGAAAAGTACATTAGATACAAAAGAAAATTAAAAGAACAATTGTACTTTCCAAAAGATTTGAATAGAATATAAAAGATGATGAGATATTTTTGATACCAATAATTCAATGATAAAAATGTATAATCTAATGATATAATATATATTTTGATTTTATTCATTACTTATTGCTTTTTTTTATTATAGAGCACTAAATGCTCATTGGAGGCAGCTATAATACTCTACAGGTTTATTTTTTAGATCCAAAGCATGAATTATGAACAAATCGACCACACATAACTTTCATTAGGAATAATTACAATAGTATAATCAATATATAATAGATATACATAAAATTCTATACATTTTATATCATTTTAATGAGAATTTGTAATATTTAACTATATTTTTTATATACTATCATTATAATACATACGAAAATAATTAACAATATTATTAATATGAATTGTTTCATTTGTAGTCATTTTTTGAGTTTTTAATTCATTTAATTAATTTTATCAATTAAATTTTTTGCAAATATTTTTTTATGTTATTCAATTACATTTATTCATTTGTACCATTATTTATTTTAATTTAATTATTAAATTTATAATATTTATTAATTTTCAATATTTATGTAATTTATTCTTCTTTAAATATTTATAGATAAAAATATACTACATTTCAATATTTTTCAATATCTTTTTAATTTATATGAGTAATTTTTATTCATTTTTGTTTATTATGTTATAATAATATAAATATTATTGAAATATATATAAATAATTCACATAAATCCATTTTTAATATCTATGTAATTTAAATAATTAGAATGATTCATTATTAATAAATTAATTATTTTTATAATTAATATTTCCTTAATTTTTATTCATTTTTAATGATTTATAAATATTTTAATTAATTAAAAAAATTTATTTTTTAAAATATTTTTATAATTTATTTACTGATATTTATTATTTTCTTATATAATTTCATTTAAAATTATTTATTCCTATTCTATTTTTAATATTTTTGAATTTTTTTAATATTTTTTCATATTTTATACATATTTGTTAAATATTTTTTCATTATTTCAAAGTGATTTTAATTTATATGATTATTATTTATCCATTTTTATTTACTATGTTTTATAATATTTAAAATTCTTTAAAGATGTATAATTATTTTATTTTAATTACTTTTAATTATGTTATTAATTAATATAATAAATAAATATCATTTTTAATAATTTATTGATTTATATATTTATCTTTTGTTATTTATTCAATTTTAATCATTTTTTACATGTGTTTGTAATTTATGTAATTAATTTTATGAATTCAATTTTTTTATTTCTTTTTAATTTATTATATTATATTTATTCGTGGTTAATATATATTCATGGTAAATATTATTTATTCACTTTTAAATTTTTTGAAATTTCTTCATTTTTAACATTTATATTTATATATATTCTTACTTTTTTAATATTTCTAATAATTTTTTAATTTATATGATTAATAGTTATTCATTTTTATTTACTAAGCCTTAATATTTTAAATATATTCGAATTTATGAAAATATTTTTTTTATTTTATTTTATTTTTTTTGATATTTAAATAGTTAATATAATTTTTATCAAAAATAATTTTTTTTGTAAATAATTAATTTTCTTAATTTATTTATGTGTGGTGCAATTCGTGCTAGGATATAACCCTTTAGTGGTGACGTTGAAGATTGGGGATTTATGGTTACATGATCTAGATTAGAATGTTACTTCAATCCCCATGAGGCTTTTGTGTTTCAATGTTAATAGAAGAGGTAATCACTATAACAGGATCACTCCACCATTAGAAACCCCTAGACAAAAAGAACAGATTCCCAAAAGAGGGGAAAGTATATTTTTCAGCGATGTCAAAAATTATTCATACATGTTATCCAACAATTAGAATGTGGCCTTTGTCAAACTTGGTTACTCCATTATAGCGGAGTAGCTTAAGGAATGTCAGAATTCAATCATAACTCAGGTAACTTCATGTCCATATACCTATGATTATTAGATGAATGATCTACAGAAATTTTTTTAAAAATGGTTCTTTAATGATTGCAGCTTTACCTCAATATGTAGGGGATTTCTTCATATCGTATTCACATACATTGATATCAAATGTTGGTCAATGTGGTATGTCTTCATTTCCATTAAACCTTGAATTTTGAGAATCCATGATTGGTATCCATTAACTAAATAATTAAAAATCATAAATATCATTGTCTAAATTTGGTTTTAGATCGATGGGTTGAGATTTTTTTCAAGAACCCCCAAATTATTTGTGGAATTTCTTCCATAGATTTTGTTCACATCATTATCAAAAAAGAAATTGAGCGAGCAAGATTTGAGAACTATGGAGAAGTCCTTAACATGGATGATCAATTAAACCCTATATCCAAAAATGGTATATTTTTGGCTAATGAGATCATATTTGAAATCATTATTCCTTTGGAAAAGAAGCCCCCCTTATATTCGAAGAATGAAATCATTCCCATAATAGTGGAATTATCATAAGAATTTATTGTGTGATAATTTATTGATATTGTATCACCTTATTTAGAATTTTAAATTAAACTTACAAGTTATTAATGTTTTATATGATAGAATTAATGCTGAGGAAGCCCCTAATACCTCTGGTTTGAAGGAATACATCGATCACTATTCCTATATTGTTGTAGTGGAAGGTGGTTCTTTATGCCTAGTGGCCTCTTGGAGCATTAGAGTTGTTTTTATCCAGAATTTTGTGGTGTCTTGTGATGGGATTATAAGGAATCAAAAAAAGTAAGTTATTAATCTTACTGTTGGAGAAATTGATAGTAAAATAATTATGTCACTAAACTATTGGGCTGATATAGTAGCTGGAGAGGAGGCCATGATTCTTTTTTATTGTTGCAATATTTCAGAATTTATGATAGAAATTACAGATTCTTTTGATGGTCAATCGTATTGGGATAATAATATTCACAATGCAGTGGATCAATTATCGTGGAAGGGGAGATCACTATCAATTGACAAAGATAATGGAAAAGCCAAGTGGTTGGTTTCATTCTTTGAAATATCTAAGAAGATTAGTTCTCCCAATTTTTCTCTTCTTATTCCTTTTCTGGTTTATCCATTTCTAGGATGAATTTCTTCAAAAACAAAGGGAAAAAATATCATTGTTGATGATGAGGATTTCCCACTTGTCACTCATCAAAAAGTAAGTTATCATGGGCCTATATCTAAGACTCAGGCATCTTCATTTATCTATAGTTGATTTTATATGAAAAAAGTGGATCAAATTAGTGATCTGGTACTCAACAATACTCTCCCTCTTCAGACTGAGACCCCAACTAATTGTCCTTCATGTATGATTAGAGCTGATGAAGAAGATAAATATTAGAAAAAGACATAATCTTATCCTTCATAGTTTTCTATGATTATAAAAAAAACATATGACATTTTATTTATAGATTCAATTAGGAATTGTGAAGAAGCACAGTTCATATAGTTCAACGTTAAATTCATTTATAGGACAATGAAAGTGAATGGATTCTTAGATATCTCCAGGTGGTTGTTGATGATTGGTTTGATTCATAGGACGAGTTTCTTTTTTTCCTAAATTAATGCATATTTATTTGGATTCAATGGATTCCATTTGGTTTTGATATTAATAAATGTTATTATATTGGAATGTTTTCACTCTAATCTAGAGATGAATTATCATGATCTATCATGGAAATTAATTATCTTCTCAGTGCCATTGGGTAGTACTAATATTTCATCCGATGATTATCATGAGATCACTCATAAACCCTTGATATGGAGGGATGGTAATTATCTATGGGGAGGATACAGGTTTCCCAATTATATGGGATCTTGAGGGAAACATAACTGAACCTCTATTTTTTCTTTAATTTTATGTTTTCCAATATATGTAAGTTTGATCCCATCAATGTTTCTTATAATTTTCATTAATATTAATTAATATGTGGGTATATTGGGTATGTCATTAAATTGTTTATTAATATTATAGTTTTATTCGGTTTTATTCATTTTTATAGTGGCTATGATTTATATAGCTAATGTTATAAATTCTCTATATTAACATTTTTTAAATTTATTCGAATTCATTTATTCATTATTAATATTAATTCATTCAATATAATTTGTTTATTTTAATTGTTTCATAATTTATTCATTTTTTAAATTTATTGATTTTTTATTATTTATTTAGTTTTAATATTTTAAATATTTTTTGATTTATTTGATTAATTTTTTTTTTATTTTTAATATTTGTCAAATTTATATTATTAATTTATTTAAATGAAATATTTTATATTTTTATAATATAAACGATCTTTATAATCCAATTTGTGTTATTTATATATATATATATATATATTATATTATATTATTTATTTATTCATTTTTATTAATTTTTTTGTAAATGCTATATTAAGCATTGATTATAGTGAATTTTTTCATTCCTAAAAAATAAGTTCCCACAAATAGAACTTTTTTAGAGCTATTTTATTTGTGATAATGTTATTCCTTTATCAATGCCAAAAAATAATCAAATGTGGTATTTATCCACACTTAAAATTTCAGTCCTAAAAAAATTATATTTTATCAGCATTTTTCTTGTAAACATTTGGTAACACCCTTCACCATTTCTCATATAAACCCTCATATATCTATTTTCCTCCCACCACATTCAGGATCTCATGGAATCAAAAAATTTCAATAAATTAGGTCATTTTTTTGAAAAAATAAAACATCATAACAATTGGTATGAAATTGTGACCATGTTTTTATGGATTCTCATTCAATCATTCATGTTTTATTTAGGTTTTTTAGTGTCCCCCCTATTCTTTTGTAGAAAACAAACTCATACAGTTTTGAAAAATCAAACCTCTTAACCAAGGTTTTGATATTCTAAACGTAGTTTTATGGTCCCTCAGTCAATCAATCTTGTATTTTTTATGATTCTTTTTCAGTTTTTCTTCCTCTGTACATCAGTCATCGATCTTCCAATACGCATTCTTCTATAAATTTTTGTCATTGTTCTTTGTTAAATTTTTGGATGCATCATCCCTTTAATGTTATACTTCATTTTTGTTCACTGATCATGCTTAATTTTCCCATTTAGGAAAATATTCTTATCTTTATATTTAAATAAAGAAAAAAGAACCCCTTTCATGATAGTTTTCACTCTCCATCATGAGAGAATCCTTACATGTTTTTAAAGAACTTCAAAAATATTAGTGGATTATTTTTTTTTCCATTTATAATTAGGATTCATTGTTTTATATTTTGGAATTTTATTTCATGGTGTGGTTGAAAGGGTTTCATCTAGATCATTGGTTATTATTTTTTTATACTTTTCTGGATATTTAATCATATATTATGGATCAACCCATAATTTAATTTGGATTTTTGCTAGATTCTGACATCCCCGGAGCGATTTGTTTTTTATTTTGGTTGGTTTGTTCCTTACATTGTTTTACTAGACTATAGAGTTTTAGTTTTCAGGATATTCCGATCTAGCATGATCTATCTCAATGTATAGCCATCAAGTTTTTTTAGTCATTAGGGATCATTGATTATTATATTTTATGATATTTCACATTATAATACATTAGTTTACATATTATAGGTTTTTTAGAATATTTCCCTTAATCATTTAAAATTTATTTCATCTCATTTATTGTATTATTTTCATTATGTAAATGGGGTTTTGGTAGGAATGAGAATGAGGTAGGGTGGGGTGGGGTGCAGTTGAAAATTTAGATGGGGGCATATTTTCGTGGTGACGGTTGGGGGGGGGTGGGGTTGGCGGTTAGTGGAGGTGGGATTTTTGGATGGGGGTAAGAGACTATGCATGTCGGGGGGGGGGGTCGAGTAGTGGGGGATTGTGGGTAGGGGTTGTGGCGCGGGGGGGGGGGGGTGTTTAGGGGTTGGGTTTTATGACAAGTTTTGGGGGAATGGGTGGATTGGGCCTGGGTGTAACTATAGTTATGTGGGTGTAGGTTGGGTTGTTTTGGGGGATGAGGAGGGTATGGGGTAGATATGCTAGGGGGCATGGCTTTGACTAGTGGACAGGGGTAGGATATGGGGATAAGGGGTGGGAGTGTGTATGGTTTTGGGGTGGTTTAGTGCTAGGGACGGGGTGGGGTGGGGTCTTTTAGGCTAGGGTTGGTGTAGGATGGTGGAGGGGGGTATAGCTTGGACCGATAGTTGTAGGTGGGGAGGGGGTAGTGGGGTTGGGTTGTTCGGTGGATGGGGTGGGTGTGTCCATGGGGTGGGATATTTTGTGTTGGGATGGTGGGGAGGGGGTTAGATGGGATGGTTATTCATGCTCTAACGAGGCTTGGTGGGTTGGGGATAGGTTAACTTCTTTGATGGTGGTTGTTGGGGGGCGTGGGGGGAGGGGGGGGGGGGGTTTGACGGCGGGTGTTGGTGGAGAGGGGAGGGGGGGTTGATGGAGGTTTTTATGGGTGGGGGTGGAGGTGGACGGGGGGGGGGGGGGTGAGGGGTGTAGATGTGGTGGGAGGGTCAGGTGGTGGGGTGGTTGGTGGTGGGGGTTAGGTTGGTGTCATGGTTTGGGGGGAGGGGGAGGCGGTTTATAGTAGGCATGGTTTGGAGTGTAGGTTTATGTGGTGTAGGGTGTAGGGGTGCGTTGTCGGGGTTGGGTGGGTATGATTAAATATAGATCTAGGGGTAGGTGGTGGGTGGGGTAGGTTTTGTGCTAGGGTTTGTGGGTAGGTTTTCTTGGTGCTAGTAGGGGTGGGGGGTTGGGTGGGTGAGTCTGTTTAGTGTGGGTAGGTAGGGGGTTGGGTTGGGGGTATGTGTTTGTGTGGAGAGATAGGGTTGTTGGAGTTAGAGGTAGTGGAGGTGGCAAGGGTTGTGGTATATTTATGTTTAGGTTTGGGGGGTTGGTTTGGTGCATGATATGGGGCATAGGTCATGGGTAGGATTAGGGTTTTCTGTATAGGTGGGGGTTAAGATGGGGGTTGGGTTTGGGGGTAGTGGTTGTGGACTAGGGTGGGGGTGGGGGTTAGGTGTTAGGGTAGGGGGTGGATGATGTATGTATAAGGAAAGGTGGTGTGTTTAGATGGGTTATATGGATAAGACCAAGGCTTTTGAGTGTGGTAGTGGTAGAGGAAGAGCTAGGTTGTTGGGGATAGGGGTGTAGGGGGTGGAGTTGGGTGGTGGGGTTTGGGTGGGGTGGTTTATTTATAGGGATTGGGGTGGGGTTGGGGGCATCAATTTATGTCTGAGGCTGGGGATAGGTTTGTTGGGGGAGAGTATTACAATGTTTGAGAGATGTTGGTGGGGAGGGGGTGCGGTATAGGGTAGGGGTTGTAGGGGTTTAGTGGGGTGGGTGGGGCCAGGGGGTCATATGTGGGAGGGTTAGGTGGGTAGGTTCGGTTAATGTATGATGGGTTATGTGATGCTGGGTTTGGTTTAGGATTGTGGGTGTCGGTGGGGATGATGTTGGGAAAGTTGTTGTGGGGAGGGGGGTCAGTGGTGGATGTAGGTGGGGGTTATTGTTACTGAGGTGTGGGGGTGGATGGGGTAAGAGGGTGTTGGGTTGGTGGGTGTGGTGGGGGTGGATTCAGGTGTAGGTTTATAGTCCTTGGCGGGGAGGTGGATTTTAGGGTGAATTTGGGGGGGGGGAGGTGGTGGGTGGGTGGGTCGAATGTAGTGGGTGGGGTGGTAGGGTTCGATGTGGTGGGGATTTGCGGGTCAGGGATGGGAAATCATTTTGGGGTAGTAGTGGTTGGGGGTAGGGGTTGTGGGGGCGGGGATGGGGTGGGGTTTTTGTTTAGGGGTGGGGTTAGGTGTTTGGGGTCAGGATGGGGTGGGTAATGTTTAGGTCTAGGGTTGGGGGTAGGTTTGTTAGGGGTTGTGGGGCTTAGGTATAGTGTTTGGTATAATGTTTTGGGTGTAGGTTGTGGAATTTGGGTGAGGGAAAGGGTAGGTTGTGGTTGGTTTGGGATGATTGTTTTGAAGGGGGGTAGTTTATGGGGGTGCAGGGGTAGGGGTAGGGTTGGCTAGGGGTATGTTTAGGGATAGGTATAGAGGGTTGGTTTTGGTGGGGGGGGGGCTCATTCCAATTTGTTGGTTTAGGGTTCTGGGTGTAGGTGGGGGAGGTGTGGGTGGGGTGATGGGATGATGGTAGTTGTAGGGGTGGGAAGGTGTTGAGGAGTAGGGGGTGTGTGTTTGTGGTTTGGGGGAGTGGGTATGGGGGCATATGGTTTTTGGGATGGTGGATGGGTCATTGGGGGAGGGGTGGGGTAGTGTTGGTTGGCGGAGATTTGGTTTGTGGGGGTTGGGGTTGGTGGGGGAGTAGGTTGTGGGGATAGAGATGGGTAGGGTAGGGTTTTGGGCTATGGTTGGGGGTCTTTTTTCGTGGTGGGGGTGGGGGGGTTGGCTAGGTGGGTAGGGTGGGGGTTAGTGGGGTTGGGAGTGGGTATAAGAGGTTGTGGTTTGGAGGGGTGAGTGGTATGGTGGTGGTAGGGTGTGGGGTTGGAGTGTGCAGTGTGAGTTTATGGTTAGATATGGGGGGTAGGTTTTGTAGGGGGGTTTGTGGATCATGTAGGGGTCTAGGTTGTGAGTTCATTTGAAGGTGTGTGGGTAGGGGTGGGGTGGTGTGGGATTGTGGTAAAGGTTTGGGGTAATTTATTGGGACATCGAGGGTGGGAGGTGCGGGTGTTGTGGGGTTGGTGTGGGGTGGTGTATTATTATTGCTATGACTGGGGGGTTTTGGGTGTATGGGTTTAACCAAAGGGTAGTGGATGTTGGGGTGGGGGTGGTGGGTTGGGAGTGGGGGTGGGGAATAGGAGTTGGAGGTGGGGAGTAGGGGTAGGGGGTATGGTTTGTGGGTTCTTTAGTTCTAGGACCAGTGTGGGGGTTTAGGGATACGGTCAAAGGGTATGTTATGGTGGTGGCATATAGTGATAGCTGCAACTATTCGTGGAGATGGGGAGGTGGGGTTGAGGGTGGGATAGTGGATGGGGTTGTGGATTTTTTGGGGATGGGGTGGGGTGGGTTGGTATTTGGTGTACATTGTGGAAGGGGGTTCGTTGGACACGTTTAGGAATGTTCTGATGGGGAAGGTTGGGTTGGAGGTATGTTTAGGACCGTTGGGGGGGTGGTAAAGTGGTTTTGGGGGTTGTTGGGGAGGGGGTGACGGGGGTCTGGGTGCAAGTGAGGATTGATGGGGGGAGGGGTGGGTGGTGGGTGGGTCAGGGTGGGGTTGGTAGGGGTGGTGATGGGTTTAGGGGTGGGGGTTGGTGTGGGAGGACCTATGGGGGAGGAGGGGGTGGGGTTGGTGGTACAGGTGGACAGATGTATGTTTAAGACTTTCTCAAGGGGAATGTTTTTTTATTGTGGGGGGTGGGTAGGGTAGGATTTGGTCATGGGTTGGTGGGGTATGTTCTCTTAGTGGGGGTAGATATGGGAGGTTGGGGGTAGTGTGGGTTAGCGGGTGTGGTGGGGGTAGGGGGTTAGTTTTGGGGTAAGCGTGTGTGTGAGGCTGTGTGTGTAGGGGGAGGGGGGTAGGTTGGTTGGGGTTAGGTGTAGTGGGGTGGGTTGGGGCAAGGTTGGGGTGGGGTATATTTAGGGCTACGACTTAGGGAAGATTTGGGTGTGTTACTGTCATGACCCGTCCTCGGGACCTGTTCCGTGACTACCCCAAGCCCACCTCCCATAGGCCAGGGGCTGGCGATTAGCACCAAGGCGTAAATCCCGACACAAAGGGGAATGCATTTCCTTTATAATGTAAACAAACAACATAGAGTAAGCAAGTAGAAGTAAACAATAAGTAAAATTGGGTACAAAAGTAGTGCGGAAAAGTAAGTGGGCCAGAATATAAACCCAAACTGAAAGCAATGAAAAACTAGAAAGAAAGTATGGCATCTGAAAGTGAAGCAGAAACGTCGAGCCATCCACTGGAAGTACCACCTGAAGGGTGGGTACAGATAGCCTCCTCAGCCTCTTGGGTCATGTCGTCCGCTCCGTGTACGTTCTGCCCAGTGGTCCACCTCCAGGTACCGACTTTCTCCACAAGCCTCAACCACAATCAGCGCTGTCCGTCATCTGCATCCAACACAACGTAGTATGGGCATAGCACATGCAGGGGTCAGTATATTATACTCCTTAGGGACCCCAAGACCCCCGAAGGTCTCGCAAAATCCACAAAGGATAATCCACAAAGGAAAGATACAATCACGAAGTAACATCGAACTCTACTTAGGTATATGCCCATACACATACCTAAGTCATCAATTCCAGTTCGGCTCCAACATCCGAGCCCAAGATCGATCACATCCACATAGGATAGTACAACCCAATCCACATAGGAAAGAACAACACAATCCATATAGTAAAGCAAGTCAATCATATCGAAGATATTGATTGAATGTAAAGACTCAGCACACACGGGTATACTTCTTCGTAAGGTGATAGAGATGATCAGATATAGCCACTGATTCATCTAAGCTGGGACCCATGTAGGATACTAAACCAACTAAGCTATTATACACACATAGGATACAGACCAGCTACTCTGCCAGACCCATGTAGGATAGCAAGAATAGAGTCAAACACTTCCAGAACCACGTTGGATACAAGAACAGTATTCATCGTCATCAAACCCCCGGATGATTTCAGTACGGTCATCATCGCTTCCGAACCCAAGTATGATTTCAGTACAGTATTAATCGCCGTAGAACCCACAGAGGATTTAAGTATGGTCTTCATCGATGTCGAACCCACGTAGGATTTCAGTGCAGTCTTCATCACCGTCGAACCGATAGGGGATTTCAGTACGGTCTTCATCGCTGCCAAACCCACGTATGATTTCAGTGCAGTCTTCATCACCGTCGAAACCAAAGAGGATTTCAGTACGGTCTTCATCTCTGCCGAACCAATGTACGATTTTATTGGAGTCTTCATCTCTGTCGAACCCACAGAGGATTTCAGTACGGTCTTCATCGCAGTCGCAGCCAACTCTAGTGTTCCTGCACATAGTAGGCTCGATTCTAAGAGGGTCTGCTCCACGAGCCACAGGTTCGATACATCAACTGACACATTTTCCAGAGTTGATGTATCTTAATGTTCCGTATCGACAAGAGGAACTCAACGTGACAGACGGCGCGTCAATCGGACGCCCGGTCTGAGAGTTATTGGATTTTTCGTTCGAGGGGCCATGTAGGTTTTTAAGTCAAAACCAACCCGACCGTACTCCAACTGCGTCCAAACCTCGATCGGAGTAAGTAAAAAAGGTCTGTCTCACTAAGAGGAACTCAAAAAAGTTGACGGCACGTCAATAAGACGTCCGGAGCACAAGTTATAAGCATTTCCGCTCTGAGGGCCCGGTTGGTCTCGTGTTCGAACCAACCTGGCCATACCCCATGTTCTCATAATCCTTGAGTGTAACATACCAAAACTACAGTCGCGATCCAAGGATCACATCCCAGCTGACAGTATATTGATCGGTGGTCTGTAGCTAATGATATGGGCAAAAGAACGAACCTGACCGGTTTTAGGGGGTTTTGGGCCCAGACCGACCCGACTCGAGTCCCCCTGGGTCGGCCCGAAGCGGGTCGACCTGAACCGGGTCTGGGTCCGGGTCTGGCCCATTAGGGCGCGGCCCTGCCCGGCCTGGCGCGCGCATGCGGCCTGCATGGCCAGCTCGGCCAGCGCTGAGCTGAGCGGAAGGGGGGGGGGGGCTGCCCCCCTTGATTGGATCTGCGACCCCCACGTGGCGGCCTCTTTGTGCCAGCGGACACAACCCTGGGTGCTATGTCTCCCCCGGGTCCCGCACAGCCAGAGGACCGATCGCCTGCCGTTGTGGCTAAAGCCGCAGCGGTCCCTCCTGGCAGCGCGCCGGGACACTATCGGTGATGTCTGTGCACCACCAGAGCCGCTCCGGTGGTCCATTCATGCTCCCGTATGTGCATGGGGTCGTCTCGGGACCCGTTGAATACTATGACGGCCTGTAATCACTCAACGGTCCAGTTTCATCATCACCTAACATTCCGAGCATCAAGAACAGAGAATCGGTGGGTTCAGACCTGTTCGTTGGTCCGCACCCACCGAGTCAGTGGTTCAAACGACTTTGAACAATTTAATCATATTCCAATGATATAATCCACATAAAATTAAATTAAACCAAGCCCCCTACCTCAAGCGTTGTTGAACGAAGGTTCATCATGGGAAAAAGGACGTCGTAGAAGAAGGATCTTCGGTGTTGCGGTACACGGCGTCGCGGAGAAGAGGATCGTCGGCGTCGCAGTACACGGTGTCGCGGAGAAGAGGATTGGTGTCGCGGTACATGGCGTCACTTCGTCGATCACCAAAGAATCAGTGTTAATCATCATCCTTTGTTGGAGGTCAGCGTTCTTCATCGGTGATAGTGTGTTCTTCGTGTTCTTCAAGGAGGAAGACGAAGATTCCAAGGTTCCTCTCCAATCCTTCTCGCACAACGAAACAACAAATAATAAAATAAGGTGTTGCCTTATTTTATTACCCATGCCATCCCTTAATTGAAATTCAAAATTAAAACATGATTAAATTAACATGTTTTGACCAATTAATGAGGCGTTTAATAATCCAATTTAACGTGAGATTTGACTTGGCATTTAAGTGGGGGTGCAGGTGAGTTACCAAAATAAATGCACATGGGAGGTAAAAATGAAATAAAGGGGGTGGGACTCATGTGGGCCCCATCTCACTAATATCATACCTAGTGGAGTTAGGATATTAGTGGGTCCCACTCCAACCACCAAACATAGGTTTAAAATACCTAGAATAAAATTAAAATTTGTACTACAAAATTTTATTTTATTCTATAGTTAACCGATTTAATTCATAACCTCACTCGAGAAAATGATACTCCGGAAAAGGTGTTCTTAAGAAATTACCGGTGCTACGTTTTCATTGGTGCCCTCAGATTTTGATTCTGAGAAACGGTTCAAAAGTTATGAAAACATGCTCGTTCGTTCATTGAACGTACCCGAGATGAACTTCGGAAAATGATTCTGGGCACGCCAGACATCAGAATAATTTGTCGTCAGAAACTGCGTTCTTGTAAAATCCCAAAGAAAATTAAGAAAACATTTTCCTTGAATTATATGGGTCTTTACAGTTACGGTGATCAGTTCTATGGGTAGGATTAGGGTTGTGGGTGTAGGTGGGTGGGGGGTAGTTGGGTAGTGGTGGAGGGTCAGTATTCACATGGTAGGTGGTTGGGTCATTGAGAGTTAGATATGGTGTACGTTTCGTCCTAGGTTCAGGTTGGTAGGTGGGTACGTCTAGGACAGGGGGTTGGGGTGAGTGGGATAGGAGTACAATGTTAGGGTGTGGGGTTGGGTGTAGTGGTGGGGGTGGGGGTACATATTGGGAGTAGCGTATTGTAGTAGGGATGGGTTTGTGAGTTTTAGTTCTAGGGGGGTTTAATTATTCCTATGGCTGGGAGGTAGGTTTAGTGGGGTTATCTCTATGGTGAGGATCGATTTGTGCAGAGGGGTGGTAGAGGTTGGGGAGGGGTCCTTGGGATATGGTTCGGGATCCGTGGGGTGGATCTTGAGGTGTGTGGGGGTAGGTTTATGTAATTCTTGATAGGGTTATGTGGTGTTGGAGGTAGGTTTATGATTTTTGGGGTGGGGTGTGTTCAGGTGTTTGGTGGGTTTTGGGGCCGAGGTGGGGTTGGGGTCGGTTGGATGGTAGGTGGGGGGTTTGAGGGGGTGTAGGTGGGGGAGGTAGTGGGGGCTGCTGAATTGGGGTGGGGTGCTTGTGGGTGGGGGGGTCGGTGTGGTATGTGGTGTGGGGGGTTTTCACGGGTGGAAGGGCGATGGATCGGTGGGGTTGGATTATAGTTGGTGGGTTAGGGTTGGGTTGGGGTGTGTGGGTTGGGGAGGGGGATGGGGATGGGGGTAGGGTGGGGGTCATTATAGGGTCAATCTGGTGTGGTTCATGTTAAGGATTGGGGTTTTTGGGTATTCCTGCTAGTAGTTTTGGTGGATGGTAGGGGTAGTGTGGGGGGGGGGAAGTGGTGGGTGGTAGGGGTGGGGTGGGAGGGGTAGGGGTTTCTGCGTAGAGGTGTGGTGGGGTATGTTTCTGGCTAGGGATGGGGTTGTAGGTATAGTGGGGTTTATGGGTTTGGTCTTGGGGGTAGATTTAGGGTTGTTACTGCATGTTGCGTGGGGAGGAGTGGGGGATTATGATCGGGTTAGGGATGGGAGTGGGGATGAGATTGAGTTAGGTTTGGGGGGGGGGGTAGGTGGGGCATCCATGGGTTTGGTTACAGGGGGTAGGTAGGGTGGGGTGGGTGGAGGTTACATGGGGTGGGAGATAGGTGGGGTTGGAATGGTATGCTTATGGCTGGGGTAGTAGGAGGCGTGGAAGGTGGGGGAGTAGGTTGTGGGGATAGATATGGGTAGGGTTGGGTTTTGGGCTATTGTTGGGGGTCTTTTTTCTTGGTGGTGGGGGGGGGGGGCTAGGTGGGTAGGGGTGGGGGTTAGTGGGGTTGGAAGTGGGGATAAGAGGTTGTGGTAGGGAGGGTTGGGTGGTATGGTGGTGGTAGGGGTGGGGTTGGAGTGTGGGGTGTGGGTTTATGGATAGATATGGGGGTAGGTTTTGTAGGGGGTTTGTGGATCATGTATGGGTCTAGGTTGTGAGTTTGTTTGCAGGTGTGGGGGTACGGTTAGGGTGGTGTGGGATTGTGGTAATGGTTAGGGGTAGTTGATTGGGACATCGAGGGTGGGAGGTACAGGTATTGTTGGGTGGGGTGGGGTGGTGTATTATAATGGTTATGACCATGGGGATGTTTTTTCGGGGGTAGGGGTTTAACCAAAGGGTAATGGATTTTTGGGTAGGGTATTGGCTTAGGGGTGGGGTGGGGAATAATAGTTGGAGGTAGGGAGTAGGGGTTGGGGGTATGGTTTGTGGGTGGTTTAGTGCTAGGACCGGTATGGGGGTTTAGGGATGAAGTCAAAGAGTATGATTTGGCTGTGGAATATAGTGAGAGATGCAATCTATTGGTGGATATGGGGAGGTGGGGTTGAGGGTGGGATATTGGATAGGGTTGTGCCTCTAGTGGGGTTGGGGTGGGGTGGGGTGGGTTTGGGTGTACATGGTGGAAGGGTGGTCTTTGGACACTTTTAGGAATGTTCTTTGGGGAATGGTCGGGTTGGAGCTATGTTTAGGATCATGGGGTTGGAGGTAATGTGGTTTTGGGGGTTTTGGGGAGGGGGTGATGGGGGTCTGGGAGTAAGTGAGGATTGTTGGGGGAAGGTTGTGGGTGGTGGGTGAGTAGGGGGGTGGGGATGGTGATGGGGTAAGGGGTGGGGGGAACAATGGGGGAGGAGGGGGTGGGGTTGGTGGTTGAGGAGGACTGAGGTAGGATTAAGACTTTCTCAGGGGGAATGTTTTCTTCATTAGGGGTGGGGGGTAGGGTAGGATTTGGTCTTGGTTGGTGGGGCATGTTTTCATAGTGGGGTAGATATGGGGGGTTGGGGGTGGTGTGGTATGGCATGTGTGGTGGGGGTAGGGGTTGGTTTTAGGGTATGTGTGTGTGTGAGGCAGTTTGTGTAGGGGGTGTAGTTTGGCTGGGGTAGGGGTAGTGGGGTGGGTGGGGGCCATGGTGGGGTTGGATATATTTTCGACTACGACTGAGGGTAGGTTTGGGTGGGTTATGGGGATCACTTCTACGGGTAGTTTTAGGGGTTTGGGTGTAGGTGTGGGGGGGGGGTAGTTGGGTAGTGGTGGAGGGTTAGTAGTCGTAGGGTAGGTGGTTGGGTTATTGAGAGTTGGATGTGGTGTAGGTTTCGTCCTAGGGGTGGGTTGGTAGGTGGGTTGGTAGGTGGGTATGGCTAGGACCAGGAGTTGGGGCGAGTGGGATTGGTGTACAATGTTAGGGGGTGGGTGGGGTGTAGGGTTGGGTGTGGGGGTACATTTTGGGAGTAGGATTTGCTGGTAGGGATGGGTTTGTGTTTTTGTTCTAGGGTGTTCAATTTGGCCTATGGCTAGGAGGTAGGTTTAGTGGGGGTATAGCTAGGGTGAGGAGCTATTTGTGCGGAGGGGTGGTAGTGGTTGGGGTAGGGGTCCTTGGGATATGGTTGGGGATCCGTGGGGTGGGGTTTGAGGTGTGGGGAGGGGGGTGGGGGTGGGGGTAGGTTTATGTAATGCCTGATAGGGGTATGTGGTATTGGAGGTAGGTTTATGATTGTTGGGGTGGGGTGTGCTCGGGTGTTTGGTGGGTATGGGGGTTGAGGTGGGGGTGGGGGTCGGTTGGTTGGTGGGTGGGGGTGTGAGGGGGTGGAGGTGGGGGAGGTAGTGGGGGCTCTGCGATTGGGGTGGGGATGCTGGTGGGCAGGGGGTGGTTCGGTGAGGTATATGGTGTGGGTTGGTTTGCATGGGTGGAAGGGTGGTGGATTAGTGAGGTTGGTTTATAGTTCGTGGTTTAGGGTTGGGTTGGGGGTGGGTGGGTTGGGGAGGGGGTTGGGGGTATGGGTGGGGGGTGGGGGTGGGGGTGG